>PVKS010008893.1:0-57538 GCA_004027875.1 Aplodontia rufa | reverse complement strand
AATGAATCCTGTTCAGTCTAAAAAAGGGAAGAGATTCCGCCATTTGTGATAGCATAAACGGGATTGGTGAGCATTATGCTAAACCAAAGGAGCCAAATGCAGAAAGATAAATAACATATATTCTCATTTAGATGTGAAACATGAAATGATTGAACTTAATAAATCAGAGGGTAGAATGGGGATCACCAGTGGCAGGAGGTGGAGTAAACGAGGAGATAATATTTGAAGTATTGTACGCCGCAATATCATTTCTGAAGCTCTCATCACAAAGAAAGTTAAATAGCTGAGTTTATGGATATATTAAGTAGCTTGATTTAATTTTATATATTTATTTAAAATCATATCACTGAAATCTACAAATATACTATATGACTATAATTTAATACAATATAAAAATAAAACCTAAAAAAATGAAAAACATACAGAAACACAAAAAGTGGTATATACACATGTACATGTGTGTATGTGTATATACAAATGTATATGAATATATACAGTAAGTAGAGTTGTCTTCCAAAAAGACACAAATTATGACCCAACGACGATGAGCTAGGAGCTGAATAATTTCACACATGTGATTGTTCTCCTTCGCTAATATGCTTAGTAGAAAGAATCAAATGGTATGTTCTTTTTTATTGCAACATATTTCATTTTTATTGTTATTGTTTTTATAATAAAATTATTTCTTCCCATTGAAGCATTATGCAGAGTCCTGGTGTATACAGCAGAATCAAATAAAAAAGCTCCTGCTGAAGCAGGATTGGGATACAGAGGCACCTATCCTGAAAATTCAGCAGATGAGGCCAAGAGGTATGTCTGGGAGACCTTGGTGTCCTGATAGCTGTGTGAAAGGCATTTTCCTAGTCTAACTTCCTTTGATACAAATATATAGACTGCATCATCTCAGGTTGTCGTAGGAAACAGAAGAGTTGCCCCTGAAATCCAGCCTTTATTTTACCCCAGTATCATTGAGGTATAATTGACAAAGCAAAATTATATATATGGAACCTGAACAACATGATATTTACTTTTTAAATTTATTTATTTATTTTTTTAGAAGAGAGGAGAGTGAGAGAGACAGGAAGAGAGAAAGAGAGAGAGAGTCAATTTTTATTGAGTTTTTCGCATGGCTTTTGTTGCTCTGACACTTAGTTGTGTACGTGGTGCTGGGCTTTGAACCCGTGTACTCACACATGCTGGGCAAGCGCAGTAACCGCTAAGCCAACACTCCAGCCCATTTATTTATTTTTAAAGATAGAGGGACTGTGAGAGAGAGAGAGACAGAGAGAGAGAGAAAGAATTAATTTATTTAGTCTTTCTTATGGATTTTGTTGCTCTGACACTTTGTTGTGTATGTGGGGTGGGGCTGGGGTTGCAACTGACAACATTGTGCATGACTGACAAGAACCGCAACTGCTGAGCCACCACTCCAGCCCCCAACATGATGTTGTGGTATTTACTGGGAACTGATCACCATAATCAAGCTAATTAAAATATCTACCCTCTCACATTTATTAATTCCCTTCTGTCTCTCTCTCTCTCTCTCTTCCTCTCTCTCTCTCTGTGTGTGCATGTATTACGTCAAGAATACTTAGAATCTACTCTCAGTGAATTTATTATCAACTATAGTCCCATGCTATACGTTCAATCCCCAGAACTTATTCATCTTATATCTGAAAATTTATTCACTTTGAACAAATCTCCCATTTTTTTTGTATTTCTTTGCCCCTAGTAACCCTTTTACTCTCTATGTCTGTGGGTACAAGTTTTTTTTTTTATTCCACGTATAACTGAAATCATGAAATATTTCTCTATTTTTTTATGGCTTGTTCTTTCTTTTTGAAGTCTTAACAACAGTGTGTGTGTGTGTGTGTGTGTGTGTGTGTGTGTGTGAGAGAGAAAGAGAGAGAGAGCGAGAGAGATATTTTCTTTTTTTCCTGTTCATCTGTCAAAGGATATTTAGGTTCTTTCCACATCTGGGCTGTTGTGAATAATTGTGTGCTAATTAGCTAAGCTTTAATCTGTATGGCCTACCTGTGTTAGTAGACAAAGCCATTGTCGACAGAAGGCTCTGTTAACAGCCATATGACATTGGAAAACCAAGACATTAGACTTCCTTATAACACAGAACTGAAATGAGTTTAGAGTCAGATGAGTAAAGGGGACTTGGATGATATCTTTTTGTTCTCAGACTGTGTATAACAAATTACTAAAAATTAGATGGCTTAAAAGAGACACATTTCTCCCAGATCTGGAAGCTGGTGAGTACAAGATCCAGGTGCCAATGGATTCAGCTTTTGGGGAGGATTTCAGATAGTCTTCTCCTTATGTCTTAACATAGCCTTTGCTTGGTGTGTGCAACTGAGAGAAGAGAGAAGGCATGTCTCTTTTTGTCAAGGAAGATCTTAAACCAACACAAGTCTCCTACTTTCTTTTTATATTAGTTCCTTTTTAGCTATACAAAATATTATATTTAATTTATACATAATTGTACAAGCATAGAATAGAATATAAATTGTTCTAATTCAGTCCCCAATACTTCCCCTTTCCCTCTTATCTCCCCATGCTGCCTTCTCTCCTCTCCACTTATTATCTGCTATTTATTTAAAGTCTTCTTTTAAATTAGAGCCTTTTGGATAAGCATGAAGCTGAGATTTACGGTGGTACATTTATATATATACATTGGAAAGTTAGGTCAGATTCATTCTACCATTTTTCCCTTTACACATTCCTCTTTCTCCTCTTCAATCCCCTTTTCTGTTCTACCGATCTCTCTCCTATTTTCATGGAATCCCTCCTCTCCTTTTCTTTTTTCCTTAATTTGGTCTGGGGTATGCATTTCAGAGAAAACATTCAACTTTGACTTTCTGGAACTGGCTTATTTTTTAAGGAGAGAGAAGGACAGTGAGAGAGGGAGAAAGAGAACATCCATTTTATTCAGTCTTTCACATGGTTTTGTTGCTCCGAGAGTTCACTGTATGTGGTGCTGGGGTTTGAACTCACATCCTTGTACATGCCGGGCAGGTGCCACAACCACTGAACCAGGGATCCAGCACTGGGTCTGCATTATTTAACTTAACACGATGTTCTCCATTTCCATCCATTTACCAGCAAATGCCATAATTTCATTCCTCTTTATGGCTAAGTAATATTGTGTTGTGTATATATATCACATTTTTCATTTGCTGACAGGCATCTGGACTGGTTCCATGCCTTGGCTGTTGTGAATCATGATACTATAAATATTGATGTGGCTGCATCCCTATAATATACTGTATACCTATAGTAGAATACATTGCATCCCTATCACATATTGACACCTATCTTTCAACCTGCATAAAAGTCAACTTAAAGTGGATAAAAGACCTAGGAACAAAAGAAGAAACTCTTCAACTACAGAAAGAAAAAGGAACGCAACACTCCAATATATTGGCATAGGCACCTTCTTCCTTAACAAGATTTCTGAAGTGCAAGAAATAAAGCCAAGAATCAATAAATGGGATGGCATCAAATTAAAAAGCTTGTGCACAACAATGGAAAAAACGAAGAACATGAAGAAAGAGCCTACAAAATGGGTGAAGATACTTGCAATCTGCTTCTCAGGGGGGTTGATATCCAGAATATATACAGAACTCAAAAAATCTTAACACCCAAACAACAAATAATCCCATTATAAATGGGCAAAAGCACTAAACAGACACTTCTCAAAAGAAGAAATGCAAATGATCAATAAGTATATCAAAAATTGTTCAACATCTCTAGCATACAGGGAAATGCAAAAGAAATCTATGTTAAGTTTTCTTCTCACTGCAGTTAGAATGGCAATTATCAAGAATGCAAACAATGATAAATGTTCACGAGAATGTGGGGGGAAAGATACACTCAGATATTATTGATGGGACTACAAATTAGGGCAACCACTCTAGAAGCAATGTGGAAATTCCTCAAAAAAGAAGGAATACAACCATTTACCACATGACCCCGCTATTCATTCCTAGGTGTATATCCAAAAGATAAAAAAGGATATTCTTAAAAAATGCACTCTTCTCTGACTAATTAACTGAGTCCATATCCTTAGCCTATGTGGTTGTGTTTACAATTTATTAATATATTACCAATTTTTCTTACTAATACAATTGCTTCAGCATGAAAACTTCAATTTGACCATAATTTAAGGACCCAAGCTTCGAACAGTCAAATTATACTATATTTTAGCTTGCCCAATTACCATACCAATATTTATAGCTACATTCTCAATCCAATATGATAAATTTCCTTGAGTCAAAATGATTTTTTGTTGCTTTTAGCATTATCTGTGAAAAGACTCTCCCAATTGGTCTTAAAATAACATTATGTAAGTGAACATGTTAATGAAGCAGGAAATTGTTACCAACCACTTTAAAGCTCTAACCAGTAGATAGTTTGGTCAAGATATCTAAAATATTCTTGGTTAATTGAGTGAAGCAAAGCAATAAACATGTGACTGACAAAATACATTAAGTAGACATATACTTCCTAAGAAAGAAGTTTAAACGCAATTAAACTATAGTGAAGAAAAAAGTTGCCCTTAGGTGCTGGAGCAGTGACTCAACAGTTACAATGCTTGCAGGGCATGCATAAGGATACCGGATCAAACCCCAGCACCACATACACAATGAAGCATGAAAGCAACAAAAGCCACATGAAAAACAAAAACTAATAAAGTTGATTCTCTCTTCTGTCTCTCTCTCTCTCTCTCTGTCCCTACCTCTTAAAAAAAAGTTACTCTATTAAACTTTTTCTTCACGAACACAATAAAGTTTCAGATTTTTGTGGTTCATGTTGTTCTATGATAATCATTACCATTGTATGCTTGCTAAGAATATCTATAAATAGTTGACAGTATGTTTTTCTTCTCAGCCTAACATAAACGTATCATTTTGATCCTGGGAAATGCAACTTAAAAATCTCTGCAGACATTTGTGTCAAGTGGTATGAAATCTGTAACTAATGTGATCACACTTTCACACAAAGAAGATAGGCAGTTCAAAATCTTGATACCAAGATTCAAAGATGAAAAATCAATGTAGAATATGTTGATGCATAGAGAACATTTATTGTATTAACATCTGTAGAGCTGCAGATGTTCTAGACACTGTTTCTGATCAGTTTCCTTGTGAATGTGACATGTTGTTTTAAATGGATCAGGAGTTGATTTTGCAATGAGGCAGCACAAATAGATTGGTATTATTTCCAGTTGTCCTATATATTGTAATATCTATAAAATATGAAACTGTGGAAAACAACATATGAGACACCAGTGGAAAAGAACATATACAAAAGTGAGTTCCAATCACATATGTGTTCAGACTTCATGACAAAGCTTTCTACAATAAGGAAGGGTTTATGAAAATGATCTCTGAATAATATAGCAAGAGTGACAATTGTTTTTTTGGGCATATATTTACAGTGACTTGATTTTTTTGACATCTGCAAAAGTAAAAAGTATTTTAATTTAAACTGTTCATGAGACTGTGTCTGTCACTTCTATATTATTCAGAAATACCCCAAGATTAAAAACAACCTATTCCTACCAAAAATTTTTACAATGTTTATTAATAAACAAGTCACTTATTTATCACATTTAATCAAGCCAAACACCTAATCTTTCAGTAATTTAGTGGGTATTACACTTACACTTAAGAGAGACTTTCTTGTTGTTGGAAAGAGGTTTTGCAGAGACATATTCAAGAAAATATATGACAGCAACCATCTCTCTAAAAACAACAGATTGAGATATTTATTAATTATTAACTGAATCAATGATGTCTAAAATTAAGAACTATATTTGAGTCATATTTTTTGTTTGCTTGTACAACAAAACTTTTGAGCAGATCCTAGTTACCTAGCTATCTGATCATTGTTAAATCCAGATTTTGTAATTTTTTTTTTATAGAAGGTACTGGTACACATCTATCATGCCTCATTTTTCAGTAGCATGAATTCATGGTTGAAATGGAAATGCAGATTTATTGGATCTCAGCACAGCAAGCTAGTAGCCAGATATTTGACAAGAAAATATTTCAAAGCCCCATCACAGGTCAGCTGCTGTACTAAGTGGCTTTGGACAATGCTCCAGTGAATACTATAATAGCATGTGGTAGCAGATGTAACGTTGCAGCATGTTGGAGTGAGACTGAGCCGGTCCAATAAACTTTCAGAAAATGACAAAGGGTATGTTACAGGCCCTAGAGATAGTTTCCATGTAGCAGTCCATAACTGGTCCCTATCAGTTATCTTAATGAGCACATTAAAAACCTGTCACATAGTAACTTGATTTTTTCAAGCATTTTGACTAAGGACTAAGTTAACTTTCTCTTAAGATTCAAATTATTATTTTTATGTCCATTCCAATGAATGTTACTTTATACAGTTCAATGTTTTATTCTCACAATATGCCAAGATATGTTTTCTATTCATAAGTTTTGTTGAATGAATCAAGATCCGCTGAATGATGAAATAATATGGGTAAGTATCATTATGTTATTTGTTTCATCTTCATGGTTGTAGACTGTAAAATATATGAAATATTTTTAATAGAGAGTGAGCTGTCCAGCTTTTAAGGAACAGCAATGTGAGAAATTCCACAATCTGGTTATGTGATAAAATTGACTTTTAATTCTTAATTGACATGATTACTTCATTGCTTATATAGAAACAAATATTTCCTTTTGACAAATTATGCCAAAAATTGAACTTTCCTTATTTACTTAAATGCTTTTTGCTTCAAATTCTTTCAACACTACCTCTTTACACCGGAAAGGCTCTTAATCTTAACTTGTATTTTATTTTGTATGTATCATCTTCCTTGCAAAATGATAAGCATTTGAAATAGAGTATCCATGCCCATTATATTATTCTATACTTAGTTTTGCTTTATGGCACCTTGAGAAGGGTAGAGGGAACAAAGGATATGTTCTTACACATTTGTCAGTGCATGTAATTTCTCCACATGAAACCTAATTGCAGTGAGAATAAATATCTGACCCACACAATGCTACCACCATTATGTGCAGAGTGATTCTATACGTACACAAAAAGCAGGATCATTATTTTCCACTAAAAGTAAATTATACTTTGCCCTTTCTTCACTAGTCGTGATTCAGAGATACTTGTTGGGAGGAAAGAAAACAAAACCATGTCAGTGTGTAGTCTATTTGAAAAGTAATAGCGATCATAGCTAGCTGGATACAGAAAAACTGTCAAAACAAGTGTGTCTTCAAGTTTGATTCTTTTTTGTTTTCTTATAGAAAATAGATTAA
The DNA here is from genome assembly GCA_004027875.1 of Aplodontia rufa. NCBI lineage: Eukaryota > Metazoa > Chordata > Mammalia > Rodentia > Aplodontiidae > Aplodontia > Aplodontia rufa. The sequence goes on along the minus strand of PVKS010008893.1, from coordinate 50,237 downwards.
TTTCTAATGGAGAAATCTATTCTCTTTTAATTAATTCCATTTTAGGCAGATAAGTAATTATGCTTCTACATGTTTTAGCAGAAGAAGCAGGTTATTTTATCCTCATCTCTTAAGCTAAAATAGTTGAACCACTATAAGATAATGAATACTTTCTTCCAGGCTATTTAAGAGATCCTCCCAGTTACAGAAAATTAATTATGAATGCAGACAAGTTTCTGGAAAATTCTATTTGGAGAGAGGATAGCACCTGTTTTTTCCCTCTTATTTTGTAGTCACAGAAACAAAAGCATGGTTATAAAAATCCAGACTGTATGTATTATGAGAAATGCATCTAGTGGGATTAAAAAACCAAAAAAAAAAAAAAACCCCAAAACCAAACTTGGTTTGTTCACCCAATGTGAATAAGGTCTAGGAGAAGGCCCACCCATCTTAGTTTCAAAAAAAAATTTTTTTTCTGCACCAAATGCCAAGGAAATCAGATTATAAACCCACATTTTTATTGCTAAGCAGGACTACTTTTTCAGAAGCCTGCATCTGTTGTAAACAGACCAGACGGATATACATAGAAATAGAAAGCTTCGTCGAAAGGGTGTGATTCACATGCCTTGCTTTAATAGCAGTATCAAGCTTTCTTTTCAAGTAGATCAGTCTTCGAAGTAGGTGTCTTAAAGGTGCCATCAGACTGCTGAAAATCAGGTAGTGTTTGAAAGCTTGCCAGCTTGAAGGCCATTAATTGACAAGCTCTGAAAGTCCAGCATCACAGGAAAGGAAATTATACCAAAGGGTGAGCCTTGATTCCTTGCACCTCACCCAGAGAAGCAGTAGAGGGAGCTGCCAATCTTTCAAGACTGAAGTTATGCAGTGTGCAACTTGAAGGATCAACCTCAAAAAAAGAAATTCACTGGGCCAAAATCACTCTAATGTCTTCAATTGTCATAAGATACATGATTTATATTATATTTTTATGAAATATCAACTCAAAAATAAAGCATAAACGAAAAAGCTTTTTCTTGCCCAATGGTTCCTAGTTGCTAGTATTTGTGTGTTAGTCAAAGTATGACACCCTGGATTTCTGAAAAGAGCAAAGTGCAGAAATCAGCTTAACCATAGACACTACAGGACTATTTCAAGTTCTTTTTTGATAGGATTTTATTTTTGTAAAAATATAGTTTAATTCCTCCTTTACCTTTTCTAAGAATGTGTATGAGGAAAGTAGCAAGTTTGTAAAGTGTGTATGCTGAGAAATCATGAAGATTTGTTACAGATTTTTTAAAACTACAGCAATATAATAATTATATAACAACAGGAATATTTATTTAGTGTCAAGTAGAACTTGAGATGAGATGCACGTGATCTCTCTCTTCACCTGACTGCTAATTGCCCCAAGCAATCCCTTTGAAAACAGAGCAGAGTGGTAAACTACAAAAGAACAGAAAACCTGGCAGTGCTAAATGGTGAGAGAACCTCCTAAGTAAGTCTGAAACTGTTATTAGAAAGAGCATTCTGTATGCTACAGAATAATTTAACGAGGTGCCTTAACATTGAGGAGCATCTCCTTGCATTAGCTGAGGTAGATGGTGGCCTTATTGCTCTGATTTCTGCTCTATACTCAGGCCCAAACATGACAAGCCTCCCTGAAAAAAAGGTTTGGGAAAATGACCATTCCTCCTTCCCACCACCAGGATCTTGATTTTTCTTTAAAAATATATTCTATTTCTTATCTGCACTCTCTCAAAGTAGAACCAGGAAAGGACCCAAGATATGCAATTATCTACATTAATATTCACATGGTCATGTGGGGAGAAAGTGTCTTTGTAAAGAAACTTCAGTAATAAATTTCTTTTAACTATCTTTACTATAGTTTGGTTACACGATTGTATGTGTTTGGAAAAATTCAGAGAAATGTACACTCAAAACTACAGATTTTACATTTTGTTATAAACTAAATGTAGAAAGTATATTTGAAAAACAATGGTAAAAACTACATTTTATATTTAAAATCTGAAATTATCCAGTTTACATTCTTTTTCACTGTTCCTCATGTATGTAGGCTTACTCCATATGTAATACAGAGCTTATATATGGCTCTACTTCATAAAGAAAAATAAGTGGGATTTTGAGCTCTTATAACCAGTATGATACATGAAAAAGAAAAAAATAAATAAAAGTAAAAAATTCTCACTTAACTCATGGTGCCATTAAATATGAATTATCTTGTCTAAAGTAGATTGTTTATTTTCCTTCTCTTTGCCCAAACATTGCCTGGATTTAAGGCTCAGTTTAAGACTCAACTTATTTAAGATTCTTCAAAATGTACTGAGTTCTGTGTTTCATGAACTACTTCTATTATATCTGCTGTAACATCACTTTGGAATATACACAGGTTCATTCTGATTTGAAGATCTTTTATTAGCTTTCAAACTTTTGTTCAGTCAATCCCTTTTGTATCATAGTGATAGTACATTGCCTGGCATAAATTAAATGCTCAATAAATGAGCTAAATAAGTAAAGAACTGATGATTTACATTTATTTTCATAGCTAATCTGCATGAGATTAACTAAATTAAGCTTTTCTAGCATGTGGTTTTAACAGAGAAATGTGATAATATAGGTACATCATCTCCCATCTCTCAAACTCAAGCAGTTTGGTCTAGAGAATGATTTAACAAATTGCTGTGGAAACAGTACGGTTGAGCATTTCTCCACCCTATTATTTCTTTGAAATTGGCATAAGGAATCCCCTATGATGAAAAAAAAAATCCCTTATCACTGTGGCCCACAATGCTGTTATAGAACTCTCCATTTGGTTGACTGACATGGGGGAACAAATTCATAATGCTCATTTTTATGCTTTTAAAGTGATTACCTTTGATATTTTACTTCGAAACACTTTGTTATTTCAATTCCATTTAAATATATTTTTTGTTCTTTAGCACCTCACATCTCCTGCTAATGTGAAAGTCCTTACAATTATTGAGAGTAGAATAGATTTACATTTCTTTTGTAGGTACATTTACATATAGTGGTTTAAAAGAAACTCTTAATTCAGAGACTATTCAGCACTTAGTATAATAAAGCAGTTATATATGTAAGTGATTTGAAATCAAAATATTGGGTTACAATTTCAGAGAAAGCACCAAGGTAGTAAAGTTGGAAGCTATTCAACTTCACTAAGATTCAATTTCTTCTACAAAACCAGGACAGCAATAATTACCAACTTAAACTATTCATGAGTCAGTTTTGTATCACTGTAACAAATAACAGAGATAATCTTATTTTGACTCAAGCTTTAGAGTTCTTGGTCATGATTTATTAGCTCCATACATTTGGGGCCTGTGGCAAGCAATAAAACACAGAGGCAGCTTGTAAGGAAATCCTCTTACCTTATGGCTAGGCATGAAACAGAAGGTCAAAGAGACTGGGATCCCGTAATTCTCATCAAGGACACACTAAAAGTGACCTAAAATCTCCCACTAGCCCCTACTTAAAGTTTCCACCACTTTCCATTGGTGCTCAGCCTGTGATACTAGGCTTTTTCACACTTATGGTTTGGAAGGACAGTCTGGATCCAAACTATTTTAGTTTTCTTCCAAGATCATAATCAGTAATATCTGCTAGCAGATAGCAGTAGAATTAATGACCATAGTTAATCAATATAATTGTATTCATTATCATGATGTTTAAATATATTATTACCATTTACTATTATAAAATTCTGTAGAACAATCTTATCCCCTCTCCTTTGTAGGAAAATGTATGTAGATTTTATAATGTAGGTAGGTGGCTTCTTCTTAGAATTAGGATTGGTAGTAATTAGATAGTGAATAATTTGTTCCCTTAAGTAGTTGATTCTTAATACCAGGCTCTATTTCATACAAAATTGTCTCAAAAATTATGATAAAAGAGTAACAGATAATGTTGAATAATGCCTTTATTGGAGAGTGGAATTTTCCTCAATACTCTCCAACAGATCCCAGGTGCATTGCTCACTTTTCTGCTAGTGACTAAACTCACCATAAATCTGGTAAATTAACAGCACTCTAACAGAGTTTTGTGCTTTTGCAAGGTGAATGGTGATAACTTATAGTACAATGTCTCTGTTTTCACCCAGAACTAAAGTCAACACAGATCTTATTAAGATCAACACTACAAACAGTGAAAAAACAATCAAGCTCTAGAATAAAATGTATATATATATATCTCCCTTTCTAATCTCCTTTGTTTTCATTCAGCTTCGTGCATTCAACCTAATTCTGCCATTGGTCATCCTTAAATTTGGATAAGGATGACCTCCAAATGAAATATGATTTTATTTTTAATATTTTAGCACTGTCTTTTGACTATATAGAGTTCTTAAAATTATATTTGGAAAAATATTAAAATATTTATTGAAATGGCAATCATATAACATACTTTTCATGCTTATTCTTTGAATAATGTATTTACTCATTCAATTGATAAGCATCTTGAGAAATGGTAGATCACTTTGCTTAACAATTTTTACATTTAATATATTGGAAAAGAAAAGAAAGGCAGGTGTTAATCGTTGATGGCTGCATTATGTTAGCAATCAATATATTCTTTAAACGTAAAGCTCAAAATAGTTTATTTCAAAAATAAAAATAGCACATTGTGCTATTGCTAAGACTCATAATAAGGGTATGGAATAGTAAAAATATGTTGTTAAGCTTTTCACTGTTGCATAAAAATGCATTATTATAAATATGATAAATAATTCATTTGAATCTGAGAGTGATGTAAGTTATTTCTTGCCTGGATCCTATATGCTCAACTTATGTGTCAATTGGTAGAAGAAATCACTATTTGCATTCACATGCATGTATACACACTATGCACAAACACACACATACATACAAACATACACATACACACACACACATGTCAGGTTTGAGTCATGTATTGCTGCACAACAAATTACCCCCAAAACAAGGAGCTAAAGCAATGGCTATTTATTCGCTCATGATTCTGCTGTTCTGCCATTTAGCTTTGGCTCAGGTGAGAACCTTCTGTTGATCTCATATGTACACACATGTCTGTAGTCTCTACCAATTTATTTTTAAATACAAATAATTAATTATATTTTCCTTAACTGCAGAAATGCTATTATTAATTATTAAGGACAATAATTAATGATCAAATATGGAAATTTTTTGTTTTTTAACACCTTAAATAAATTGTATTTTTTGTGTGAAAATATCACTATTTTCTAAAACAATGAGTTTGATTTCCTTACTTAGACTTCTCCTACAATATGCTTAGTAATAAGATACATTTCTAAGGTGGTAATTGTTTGAAAATAAAAACAAATTTCAACAAAGAATCCATAATATAAAATATTATCTTCTTACCTGAAGGGCCACAAAAAAAACATGTTTTCCATAATGTTTAAGTCTAGTCTAAGATTTAATGAATGTACTTACTTTGTTAAGCAGTATGTACTAACTAATCAACTAAATTGTGCCATGAATTCTTCTTGAATATTAAACTGTGAAAGAGACAGAAAAGATGGGATCAAGGTTTCCAGCAGTGGGTTGGAATGCTAGGTTCTAATTCTGATAATAGGCCTACATATTTATTTTTAAAGAGAGAGAGAGAGAGAGAGAAAGTGTTGTAGTTTCTTACTGGTCATGCCAATTCGGTAAACTCTGTGGGCTTGTGAGAGAGATCCATGTCTCACTTCAAAGCCAGGTCAGACCAGGTGGGTTTTGGCCAGAGGAGATGCATACAGTAAACATGGTCTGATGTGGAGCATTGGCAAAGCCATGGTACTAAAAGAGTACTCAAAAAATGTGTCCAATCAAGGAGCCTGGATCAGCATACACTCAGAATGGAAGCTGCTACCCTCTTATCTCTTTGGAAAAAATATGGAGTTCTTTATCTCAATTGGTCACAGATGAGTGGAACAGAATTGAGCTCTTTAGCCACAGGCAGCTCTTTAGCATGCCCAGGAGACTATGAAACAACCTGGAATGAGTGCACTAGCTATTTGAGTCTCTTGAAACTGGATAATAAAAAACTAAATGAACAAAACATTCTTTAAGAGTCATTTGAATGAGAAATGTGACTGAGTCGGTAATTATTATTGGGAACACAGGATAAACGCCATGCACAATAAGAACTCCTGTGTGGACAGAAATCTAGAGTAGAAATAGATATCACCAATAACCTCAGAGCAGCTAAATCACCAATTCTGCACCTAATGTAGGGAATAAAATGTTTCTACTGCTGGACTGACAAATTAAGATGCATGAGGAGAGTTGCTTTGACTTCAGTGTTGCTCCATAGTGTTGACCGCAGCAAAGGTCAAGTATCTGTTTTTCATTCACCAAACCTCTGTCATGTGTTCTAGTAATTGTCATATGTGAAAGGAAAAAACAAAAAACAAACAAACAAACAAAAAAAGAACCTTGCCCAGAATCAGTCCTGATGAAGGCTAGATTAGGTAAGGAGAGAGGGTTATATTATCCCTAAAAGGTCTATAGTTACAAAGACTTGGAGAGAGTATTAAGCACAAATTTCAAAATAAGTATGCAAATGATCTAGTCACACCAAATGTGTATATTAATTTTATGCTGAGTCTACTGCAGCTTCTTCCAGAGGGAAGAAAGTATAGTTTTTAACAGGTGTTACTAAATTCTGGACAATTACTAGCTTGAATATTGATCAGTGGCATTTAATTTACTTTAAACTTTCCTATCACATGTAGTTGTAATAAAATATAGGCTTACAAATATTTATTTTATGACAGGGAAATATAATTTTCAAAGGGCAATTGTCGTAATCTACTTGTTATGTGATCATATTTGTGTCCTAAATAGTGTATTCAGAATTATTTTATAGCACATATTAAACTCAACAGCAAAGATGCAATGCTGTTCACTCTCATAATTAGAAGCATTTCTTCATCATATATTTCTAAGATAAAAATGTGTAATAAATTGTTAAATTAAGAAGCAAAACAGATCAGGGCAGTTTTAAATTGCTATTTGAACTAATACATGAGATATGTGAAATTATATTGTCTACTTCATCTATCATTTGGAAGAAAATATAATTACAAATTTGAAAGGTCTTCAATTCATATTAGATATTCACAACATGAGAAACTATGGAGAAACAGAAAATTTCAGTGTTATCCACATGTGAATTGCTATAAAATGAGGGATAAATGTGATTGAAGCACTTCTGCAACCACTGCATAAATCATTCTTTATCTTGCTTCTCATTGCTTTATAGGTATATAAAAAAACTGATTTTCAGTGTAGCATAGAAAACTCCTAACACTAGCATATTCTTCTCTTCTTTTCTCTTTCTCTAGGTACTTGTAGTTCCATACTTTCACTACAAATTCAGAAAAAAATGTTCATATGGGAGGTAAAATGAACTAACATATTAAACTGATATTCGATAAGCTAAGAAAAGTAGGACAAGTGAAATATTTTTGTTTTTGAAACTCAATTGACAAAAGTTTATCAAAGAATAAACCCCAGTCTTCTGTATTTCATGAATATACCTATAAGAAAGAACATTGTTTCAGGCCTTCCATTTCTTGAAATAGCATTTGGTTTTGCAATGGAAATTTGTAGAATGTGTTGTTATTTGAGAGTCCAACACTGTTGGTCACCAAAGGTATCAGAAAGCACAAAAACCTGAGCCATTTAACATACTTAGACAGGAATAAGCCTAAGTTTTAGCTCTTCAGTTTGGTGACGGCTAAAGGACAGAAGATAATAATTTCCCTTACTGTTTATTCCTATTCTAATAAACATCTAATAAATATTTGTGAACCCTTGTTGAAGGTCAGTAGAAATCATGGCAATGCAACTTCTATGCTCTGGAGATTTCTACCTGACAATGGGAAAAAAAAAAAAAAACATGGGTTTTGTTACAATGTATTCATTTCACACAATTACTGAGCATCACTAATTAATGTTACTAAACACCAGAAATTCCAGACATTGTTGCCGTTTCATGAAACAGACCTGGGGTAAAAAATGCTGATATTCTCTGGCCCACTTTCACTGGCCTTAAACCATTAAAATCTTCACCATAGGACTGGAGTTGTGGCTCAGCAATTGGAACACTGGCCTGGCATGTGCAAGGACCAAAGTTCACAACCCCAGCACCACATATACACCTAAGTGTTGGAGAAACAAATGCCAGATGAATAAATAAAATTGATTGTTTCTCTCTCAAAAAATCTTCACCTAATTCCAGAATAGCAGAATATCTGTTTTTTTAGAAACTTTTTTTTAGCTTAAATCTTTTCCAAATTAAGAGTCATTTCTCTTACAACTCAAAGCTACCAGGGTGAGTATAGAAGAGAAGGTTCTGAGAAAAGAGACAAGAACTGTCCAGTGTGAACATTTTAAATTAGTTCCTTTTAGTTAAGCATAATATTAGGGTTCTTTTTGACATAATTATACAAGCATGGAATGCAGTTTGCTCTAATTCAGTCCCCAGTATACTTTCCCTTTCCCTGCCTCCTCCCCTGTTCCCTTGCCCTTACTCTACTGACCATTCTGCTGTTTATTTTAATCCATGCCTTTTGGATATGCATGAAGATGAGATTCACTGTGCTATGTTCATAAAAAACTTAGGTCAGAGTGATTCTACCTTTCTTTCCTTTTCCTGTCCCTTTTCCCACCCTCTCTATCTTCTTCCTCTACTCCACTGATCTCTCTTCCGTTTTCATGGAACACCCCTGCACCAGCCTCTGCCATGCACCTTTTCTCTCCACCATCTCCAGTCCCCTACATCCTTATTTTGGCCTAGTTTCCACATTTCAGAGAGACAGTTGACCCAGAAATTCAAAAATGTGTTTTTTTTTAAATAAATAGTTCTGCACAGCTATATTTATGAGGTGTGTGTGTGTGTGTGTGTGTGTGTGATTGTGTCTAGATATAGATTTATTCAGAGACAGACACTCATTAAAATCTATCTATATATCTAAGAGTTGAAGACCAAAGATAATGGAAATGATTTTGAAGAAGAGAGAACAGATTCCAGGCATATTTATAAACAAAAGTACAAAATCTTGATAGCCCACAGGATGCTGATGATTTAGGAAAAGGACTGAATTGCAGATAATTTTGATATGCCCATCTCAAAAAAGTTTAACATGGTCATATTATTTATTTCAATTGGAAATTGGACAATAAATAAAGGATGCACATACTTACTTCAGAAAGGAGGAATATCTATAGAAAAACAGAGGCAACTTTATAAATAGATACAGATGCAGGAAATTTGGATTATGTTTGAGGTTCTTACGGGTCAACTGGCTTGAGACAACCATAACAGTAAGCCATAATAAGGAAAGCAGTAATCTCAAAATGAAGGTCTGGTTTGAAGAAAACGGTCTTCAGACTTCACTAAAAGAAGTGTAATGGTTAAAGCCATAATTGTGGATGTTATTTCTCAAGAATACTAAATGCAGTAAAGAAAGCAAAGATCTTGGGTTGGAGTCTGGGGGACACTAATTTGAAGGAAGATAAATCTGTGAATATTGACCACCCCAAGCATTGGAGAAGAGAGCAGCACTACAAATTCACCCAAAGCTGAGTTCATCAAAGAGGGAATGGTCAGTAGTAGCCCATACTGGAGAAAATTTAGGTAATATGGCCACTGAAATAGTTTGAAATGATGTTTAGAAGTAAATTATTCAAAATGTATTCTAACTTGACAAGTAAGTGGGTAAGGTTTGTGCTCTGTTCCTATACTATGCTTGCCAGCCAGCATATGCAGATAGAAGGGAGACAAATGTGATGAAAATCAATGAGCAGGCAAAACATCCTGAGAAAAACTGAAAACTAAATACATAGCTAAACTTATGAACTCTTAGTTTATGAAATGATACTGGTTTAGAATTTGGTGTGTTACATTTTTAGCGAAAGGCTAAAATAGTCTAGCAGTGGCTAGGCCATAAACTAGACCATAACAAAGACCACATCTGTTTTTTTGTCTCTATATTGTGAATAATGAACAAATTTTCAGGACTATACTATGTTGTCAGTAAAGGCTGAATAAATGAGTTCTGCTAACCTACACAGTGACTTCTCTTCAATCTTCTTCTTACATAATAAAAACATTCCTCACTAACACTACTAATTACCTTGTATTAGATATGACCCTTGTTCAACTTCTAATAATAGAGACCTAAGCTAATGGTACTGCTATTATTTTGGGGGGAATTATTTTTCTCTCATATGTAGAAAGGCAGACCAGATTAGTTATAGCCATATAAAGATACCATTACAACTTCAGACTCCTAGTTTCTGCTCTGTATTCCTTGTTGTTTGGTTTCTATGCCTCCAGGTAGACTCATTACTATAATATGACTTGCTCCAGCTACTGCATTCTTATTCCAGACAGGAAAGTAGAAAGAAGGGCACCAAAGAAACTGCCTCCTCTGTCAGACCCATCCAATGAGTTTGACTTTTATGAAATTTACCCTAATGTATCTTCAAGATAGGATGATGAATATAATATTTAGATTACATATTTTGGGGGCTGGAGCAGTTGCTCAGTGGTTAAGACACTTGCCTGGCATGCCTGAGGACACGGGTTTGAACCCCAACACCATATACACAATGTAGTATCAGAACAATGAAAGCCACATAGAGAACTAAATAGAATTGATTATCTTTTTTCTCTCTCTCTGTCATTGCCCCTCTCTCTTTAAAATAAAATAATACAATAAATAAATAAATTACATGTTTTCATCCCATACATCTTCATTTGGAGAACAGGGAGGGAAAAGTTTTCAGTAGACAAGTAACTTGGAGTTTCTCTGAGCCCTGGACTTATGTAGGTACTCAAATATCTGCTATTACAGTCCTTTTTTCTGGAAATTGTTTCTTTCTCTTTCTGAGTAAGTGTATTAAAACTCTGTTTGGAGTCTAATTTCTTATTCAGTGTTCATTTTTCATGTGGTCATAACTAATCAGCATCTTCCAAATTTATACTTTCCATCAATCTTCACTTCTCAGAAACCTGTGTATCCAACTGCCTTTTTAACATATCTACTTTGAGTTTCCACAGAAGTCCCAAATACCCAATGCAAAGATTGAAGCTACCATTATCCTTCAAAAACCTTCATATTAATCCTCAACTCAATCTTTTCAAGAATAGTATTTCCATCCATCCATTTCCGAAATACAGGCAATTCATAGAGATTCCAAATGGAGTCAGGACACTAATTTCTATTTATAAGCCAGAAAGATCCATTTTGTTTACCCTTATGCTCTCTAGTGGCCCAAACGTAAGCCCATAAACATACCTAAAATATAGAGGAAACAAAAAAATAGAAAAATTAAAAATATAACATGGAATAGTAATAAAATAAAAATTCTGGCTTGTATTGAGCCTCCTTAATATTCATCAGGAGCATGTGTGATGAAGTGCAGAGGAGTGAATTACGCATATATCAAGTACAAAGGTGAAAGCTCGAAATTTGGTCTCTAGAGTCTTGTGTGATATGGCACCAACTCTACCCAGATTTGTTTTTAAGAGATAAAATGTGTTCAACCACTACTTCTCGAGTTGCTCAACCTTCAACTTGATGTTTTTCTTCTCAGGAACCTGGCTTATCACATATGAGTGCTAAGCGATGGCAGATTCCTGCTCTATCAAGGAGTATGCTCCTATATCATTAAAAATATTTTACTTGTTCCCTCTCACTTACTAGTTATAATCAAAACAGAAGCTCAATATTTAGAAATGACAAGATCTTTTTCTTGACTGTGGGAACTTAGACATAAATATCAGGAAAAAATGAGATAAATAAAAGGTATGTTTTTATTTGATGCAAATATAAATACATTCACTTACATTTGTTGTCCATCTGCTCTTATGACCACATTGCTATGCTGGGAAAAAAGAGCAGATTGCATAACTGAGTATTTAATTAAATAATCAATTCAAACTTAACCATTTCTTGTTTTGTACTTAATGTATGAAAAATGCTATGTGAGTTAGAGAAAAAAATAGAGGGAAAGAATTAAGAACACAAGCATTGAATCTAAGAGTTTTTCAATACAATATTTTTTTTAATAAAATGCAATCTAGGAAACTAAAAGAGAAAATTAATTACTTGATTCAGGCTACCAGCAATCATCTCCCCCAACGATGTCCCCACCAATCCATTATCTAAAGTAATTTATTTAATGGGGACAGCTAGTAAAGACTGTATCCTAGTGGTTGTCTGAATCATTCCAGATTAATTCGTAATATAGGCTAAGTCATAATAAATAATTGGAACCTATTACAATTCTGCTAAAAGAATACAGAATGTTTAATTTCATTGATTATGTACCATAGCTACATCCACTTTATGGATAAGAACACAGTACAGCAAGAACAAAGATATGCTGTTTGCCTCATTTTCTGGGTCGGGACATCTGTTTTTGAAAGCATTAGAGTTATTTTAAGAAGGTGTAACACTGCCCAAGGGTGCTGAGCATTAAACGTACAGGGGCATTTTCTTGAATACCTTATGTTCCCTTCATATTACCTTTTCTTTTAATGTTCTATTTTCTTCACAGTATTTTGCCAGTATAGTAAGTAAAAAGAGATGTTATTGATTGATACAACTAGTTATCTCCATTTGTATAATATACGTATTTTCCAGGATTTTACCATGATCTTGATATTTAATGCATAATATTTTACATTTCCAATTATCTCATCCACAATTTCTTGGACAAGTAAAAAACCTGGATCCTTTGACCATGACAGACAGATTCAAATAGTCAAGATGGGGAAGGAAGTGACAAAACAAACAAAACCATTCTTACTTGCAAATTGTTGGATTTAGTATAAAGGCTGCATGTTATAAACATTGGTATGAATAAAATTCATACCAAATCCTAGGAAGAAAATAAGCAAACTTTTCATCTTGGTTGATATTTTTAATGTTCCGAATATTTTAGATATTTTTTTCTTATTTTTCCAAGTAAGATCAAGCATAAAGATGCACAAATTCTTTATTGTCTAAGAAAAATTGTCATGTATACATTATCTGTGTAATGAAAGACTTTCCCAATTTGACTTAAATATTTAAAAATCACTTTGCATGTCATTCCTGTAATTCTCTACGTACAAATACCATTCTGTACATTACTCAACTAATTTCCTAGTTGAGTCTTTCAAGAAAATTAAAGCCAATTAGGGCAAACACTGTGTATATTTTAACCAAATGTGTTTCAAGTATTATGAAAATTTCCAAATGAATATAATCTTTCACGAGAGTAATGGGACTCAAGCATAAGTTTTCAGATTTTGAATTTCATACTCTTTCCACTAAGTAACATATCATTTAAGAATGTGACTAAGAAGTGTCCTGAAAAATGAGTATTTAGAAATAATCATAATGGGGCTGGAGCGGTGGCTCAGTGTTTACAGCGCTTGCTGGGCATGTGAGAGTGTGCGAGTTCAAACCCCAGCAGGACGTACACAAAGATGTCTTGGAGCAACAAAAGTCACAAGAAAAATGAAATAAAAATTGTTTCTCTCTTTCTTCCTCTCTCTCTCACAGTCCCTCTCTCTTAAAAAAGAAAGAAGAAGGAAAGAAAGAAAAAAGAAAGAATCTAATGATGCTAATGATGTCAAGAAGCAGAGTAGGACAATCCAACAGTAGTTCCTGTCAACAAAACAATCTTCAGCAGGAAAAAAAAATCAGGATAAACAACATTGGACCCTGGAATTTGAATGGACACTTTAACTTTTGGGAATTACTTAAAGAAAGAAGATGCCAATGAACTTTTATATGGAAGCACACTTGAACCAGCTGTTCTCCCCAATTACTCACCCTCCCTCAGTAAACAGAATGGTAGCCTACATTTGTGTGTTGCTTGGTGTTAGAGTGGGCTGGTAAGGTTTTTTGTTCGTTTGTTTGTTTTTCTTAAAGCTTAGCATTGTGAATTTTGGTCCCTCTGGTGGTTACTGAAGGGACCCAAGGCAGACCCATGTCAACTTGTCCTTATTGACACCTTCCAGCTCCAGTGAATTCACCAGACACAGCAATATGAATATTTAAATATACAAAAAATCATTGGGGGCAAGGAGATCCAGATATGTAAGAAAATCAGTGTCATGTCTCTAACTGCAGAGATATAAGATGGCAAATTTAGTGGGCACCCACAGGAAATTCAAACCTTGAAGAAATAGTTTGAAGTCAACATACACATGTATGAATAATGCCCTCAAAAAGTAACATTAGCAAAACCTTAGGAGGAAGAGAGTCTAAGAAGAACAACAACAAAACACTGAAGAAAAATAAATATATGCATCACAAGATTTCAAAGAGACAAAAAAGGTAAGAAAAATATTTTAGGGATTATCAGAAATTTCTAAATCTGATGAAAGTCATGAATACATATCCAAGAAGCACAGTGAACTCCAAACAGAAGTTCAGAAATCTACAACATTATCAAAACCCCAAGACAGAGATCTTGAAAGCAGTAGAAGAGAAGAAACTCAAGAGATACACTGGATACTCCTTGATATGAGCAGCTGAGGTCTCATTAGAAATGCTGAGTCCAGAAGGAAGTGAGACAAAGTATCCAGGTGCTGGAATAAAACAACAACCTGTCAAACAAGAATTCAGTGTCTGATAAACCTATCCTTTAAAAATGAAGGAGAGGGCTGGAGTGGTGGTTCAGTGATTATGGCACTTGCCTTCATGCACAAGGACCCAGGTTCACACCCAAACACCACATACACAACTAAGTGTTGGATCAATGAAAACCAGATTAAAAATAAATAAATAAAATTGATATGCTCGCTCTCTCTCTCTCTCTCTCTCTCTTTTCCACTCTTAAAAAAAGTGAAGGAGAAAGTAAGACATTCCAGATAAACAAGAACTAAAGGAATTCATTATTAATAGAACTTTACAAGAGATATTAAAGGGAGTCTTTCAGTCTGAGATAAAAGGATGCTAGGCAAGAAGTCAATGGCAGGAAGAAAAAAGAAGAGGGGGAAAGCTAATTACACAAGGAAATATTCAACTGGTATTATTGTATTTTTGGTTTGTAACTCCTCTTTTGCTTCTGTGTGATTTAATAGCAAATGCATTGAGGAATAGGTGTAATCCATGTTAATGGCTACATAATGTAAAAATACATAATACATGAAAATAGCAATAAAGTTGAAGGGATAGAGTTTTAAAGGAGCAGAGTTTCAATATACTATTAAATCTAAATTTGCTTTTTCCAGTTTAGGTTGTTATAAGTAGGGATTGTAAATGACAAAGTAATCACATAGGAAATCAATAAAATGTTCAAAGAATGAAAGAAGACAGGAATAAACGTGGTACCCTTCAAAATCAACTAAATACAAAATGGAATTCAACTAAACACAAAGTTGGAATGGTCTCTAGTTGGAGACCCTACGGATGGATTCTTAATCTGAAGCCTTGCTCTACCTAGCCCATGTGGCCAGCCTGCTCCTCCAGAATGCTGAAAAAATTAACTGAAATGAATTAAAAACAGTATCTAAGTTTTAGCAACATAAAACCCTTGGAAGTAAAAATAGAGTCAAATTTCTACAACTTTGGATCTGACAAATATTTTTTTAAATATGATCCAGTGAAAAAAAGCAACAAAACAAAACAGATAAATTGAACTTTATCAAAATTAAACAATAAATGATGATGTTCTCAAAGTGTATTACACAATAGAAAGTGGTATCAACGTCATGCATACAGAGTCCTTCATGACAATACTCAGCTCAGCAGTCTGCTTTCCCTCCACTATGGGTAAAATAGCAAACTGATTTTTGATATCTGATTTCCATGTTAAGAGTTTTTATTTTAAACTATGCTTTCTCCTTTAGAAACAGGTTATCTCCTTGTCACCCCCATATTATACACCCAGGTGCAGCTTAAACTTTTGCTTCCTTTAAGGTCAATTTGCTATCAAGAGGGAAACAATAAACCTGCCTGTTCTTTTTGCAATCTGTGGGTTCCTATCATTTAAAACATTTATGCGAGTCCTCGGAAGATGCTGTTATATATGACAACAAAATGTTTGAATTCTCTTTCATAGGTAGTACTTGAAATTGAATGTGGTTATTTCATGATTAACAAGCTGAGAAGATATTTTTAAATGAACATTTTAATACTGCTTTGCCAGCATCACCTACTCCTTAACGTTAATGTTACAAAATGACAGATTAACAAGGATTAGGAAATGAATGCCCTGCTTCTCAGGAAATAGTGAGTAACAAGGGGATGCTCTCTGAACTTCAAAAAATAATCTCTGTATTAATTTCATGCTTGACAAACAAAGTTTGAGGGAGATCCATAGCTATTAAGAAAATTTCTTATAAATTAGAAACATAGCCTGCAGAGGGATTACAAGAAGTCATTTAGAAAGGCTTCTTGGCGATTGTGAATGTATGTGGCACACAATGCATTGGCATCTGTTAGGAAAACAGATTCCTCACTTGGCATCCAGGCTGCCGTTGTTGAGCACGCCTATTATTATACATCCTAATCATGACTGTGGCCATTTAAAGAGGTTAAAACATGGAAATGACTTGCAAATTATCATTTGGAGTCTGCACTGCAGAAAAATTGAAATAAAGAGCATAGCCAAATTAGTATTTTCTGTCTAATTGTTTTGGTTCTAAGACAAAATATGCTTAATGTGAACATGTAAGCAATATATAAAAGATTAAGCTATAAATGAATCCTAATTTCAGATGTTTTTGTGCAAAAGAGACTTAAATCACACTCAGGCTGTTCTGAGAGCTCTAACAAATTTCCAAAGAGTGCTTCATTTGCAAAGCACTGGGTCACATTAATATTACATAGAGAGGTGATTCTCAGGGTTATGGCTGAACTAATAACATGATGGATAACCAATCAGTAAAACAGGAAAAAGGGAAGAGAAAGCACTCAAAAAAATAAACAGTGATCCACTTATCACTTTAGGAAGTAAATTCTGTAAGTTTAGGCCATTTATTTCCATTAGTTCACAATTTATCTCATTTTAATTATTTTTTACTTTTGGATTCATCAGCATTGGTTCCTTGTTTATGATAAGATACTGGTATGTAAAATCATATATTCACCCTATTTTAATTATGTTGTTTCAGTTGTTTAATTAAGAAAGAACTCTGAGGCATTCCATTAATTAAATTATTTTTTCTTAAATCAAGTAAGGTGACTTGCATTATAAACCAGAGATTGAACAACTAACCAACACTTTAAAGATAAATTTAATCATGTTGCCTAAAATGATCGGATGCTACATGATTCTGTGAAGTATCTCTACTGTGTTCACTGAGGCTCATATTCTTGATAAGATCAAGGTTCTTCTAGTGGTCTTATAGAGGTGTCAGAAGTTTTATTATTTTCCATGTACAAAGTCAAATCAACTGCGAACAGATGATTTTATTACTTCCTGTCCATTCTGATTGGCTACTTTACATCCCTAACCCCGCTTGGTCTAATAGCTTCTCTGGGATATCCAGGATTATGTTGAGAAAAAGTGGCAAAAACATACATCCTTAATTTGCTTTTAGGTTTTCACTATTGATTATGATGTTTGCTGTGGATTTTTCACATGTGGCTTGTAATGCTAGATAATTTCCTTTTATTCCTAATTTATTGAGTATCTTTACTATCATGAAAGAGTATTGATTTTTGTCAAGTATTTTTCCTGTATTAGCTAAAATGATTATTTTTTGCTTAGCTTTTTCTTTATCATTCTGTTAAGATACAATATTTATCAATTTTTGCATGTTAAACAATCTTGAATTCCAGGAATAAATTATTCTTCCTCAAGGTCCATAAGCCTTTTAAAAATAATATATTTTCTTTATCAGCCTATATAAAAGTTATTTTTACATTATGTTACAGTCTGTTTAGTGTGCAATAGCGGTATGTCTAAAAAGCAATGTAAATGCCTTCACCTAAAGTTATTTTGTTGCCAAAAATTGCTAACCACCATCTGAACCTTCAGTGAGTCACAGTTTTTTTGCTGATGGTGAATTGCAGTCAGTGTTGATGATGATTGATCAGGAGGGTGGATGCTAGAGGTTGGGGTGTCTGGGCAATTCCTTAAAATAAGACAATGCAGTTTTCCATATTGACTGGCTTTCCTTTCATGAAAGATTCCTCTGTAGCATGTGATGCTGTGGTAGCATTTTACTCACAAAAGAATGTCTTTCAAAATTGATGTCAATGCTCTCAGACCCTGCCACTGCTTTTTCTCAAGCAAGTTTATATAATATTCTAAATCCTTTGTTATCGTTTTAACAATGTTTTCAGTATCTTCACCAGGAGGATTGCTTGACCTCATCATTTTGAGGCCAATATGAGTAAAATAGACAGAGGGTACATCTCAAAAAATAAAATTATCCAAATGAGAATGAAAATATGTATTTCATTCAAGTTCTATAAACCAAAAGTACTAGCAAAAAATAAAATGAAATTGCAGCTATAGTGGGATAACTCATGTTCTCAACTCAACCCTAGAAAAGCTGTTATGTGAAGTGTCATCTCTAGTAATTGTCACCATACTTTCAAATTTATAGAAAAGTAAATTCAGTATGAATCCTTATGTTTTTTTCTCAAATGCCTGTTGTTAGTATAATGAGTGACTGGGAAAAACACTTAAAACTGGGGTCTCTTGCTTTCATATAACAGTAAAGATGGTAGTCCTCCTGATTAAAATGATTTGGGGTCATTAATAATTCTATTAGCCAACCATGAACTAATTATAAACTCTCAGTAAATTCTAAAAGCCATTTTACAAAAACAGTAATCAGTATATATTTAGTGTCAGATTAAACATTGTGAAATGCCTCCCCTGTTTTCCATCAGGTCCACAAAAGTGATATAACATGATACATACAGACTCCAAACTCCATATAGCTCAAAGGTAAAAATAAGCTAATGTGATACAGAATGAGAAAGAAGTCAACAAGTCACCTCTATACCCATTCACTACCTTGGATGAATTATTGAAGAAGTTTCTCTTTTGATTAAAAAATACTTGCATATTTATCTGAAAATAGAGCTATTCTCTTAAATTCAGTTTTTTTATTTTTATTTTAAATTTTAATATAATTACATTTAATATTGTTTGCATCAACCTACAATTGTATTTTCTTTTGTTCGCCTTATGCAATTTAGTGTCGATAATGACCAAAATTTTCAATGAGAACAGGATTGTTTGCAGAATCTTAACTATTATGTTTTCTGAAACTAAATAAAATTATTTCTATTCATTTTGGATGACAATGGATACATATAAAATATAAACATGAATATTAATATATCTCATTATCTTTTTTTTTTAATGGACTCTACATTGCCTGGGCTGGCCTTGAACACCCGATCTCAAGCCATTCTTCTAGATAAAGATTGTATTTAGAACTTTTTATGAATCTTTAATTAAGTTAACTTAGGCATCAGTTAAGAATAAAATTCACTTAAAATAAGACAATAATGGTTTGTGTCTTAGCAGTACGTTAAGACAACTTAGACAAATTCAGATGTACAATTTTTGCCTTAGAATGGGCAATCTTCATTGGCCATGAAGTTTATTATTTTAGTTTTAACATATTTATCAGGAATTACTGCTCTTTTATGTTTTAGCAGCTACTGTTTAGATACCATAGACTAGTTGCTAGAGAGATTGTGAGTTCTATGAGGTCAAGAATTGTTCTGGTTTTGCTCAATGTTCTAACTGAAGGGGCTTATAACTACTCCTGGTATATAGTAAACACTCAATACATTTGTAAGCATGGAAGTAATCAACCAGTTTAACTGGAATTTGTTATTTTAAACTATGATTATCCCTTCGAATCCAAGCCCTCTCTTTACAGAATTGCATTATTAATAAATTCCTAACAATTTCAAAAACTGCTAAGCATCATATCACTGAAAACAGTCTTGATTAGGTGATTTCCTTTAGATTTCTCTTCTGAAGAAGCACATATGCTTATGCTTCACTATTTTAATTCTCAAGCCTTGGGAACTTATCCAAATATAAAATGGCACATTAAGCTGTACCCTCAGAAGAATGAAGGGCTCTTTATTTAAAAATCTTATGAAAAAATTTTGACACTTATCTCTGTCTGCTTCCCTCCCTCCTTCTCTCCTTGATTCCGTAAAACATGAAATTGTGTTTAGAATTGTGGTAACACTGTGTTTGCAATGCTGAAATCCATATTTAATTAGCCGAGTTTCAAATTAACATTGTTTTTCACTGGGCATGGGAGAGTACAAACTCTGAGAAGGACGGGGCTGCTCAACAATATGGGGTAGAGTTTCTCCTGTGGGGTTTGGACTAGGTTCATAATGTTCTCTTAATATGGTTTTGCTTTTAGACTCATTCTACAGCATTACCGTTGATCATGTTTATGAGTACTCAGGGATTTTTAAGTATGCAAATTATTTAGCTGACATATATACAGACTAATGAAACTTTACTAAATATAGAGTTATCATTATGAGAGACTAGTTTATAATATTTTAGTATGCATATTCACAAGATATATTTTATGCATTCTATTAATTATATTTTATTAATTATAATGAGGTTAACTTGTTTTAGAAGGTGACTTTTTTAAAGCAAGGATTACCCACTGTGTTTTATGTAATAAACAAAATGTCTTTCTTTTATAGTCATTATTTCTGCTTTAGTAATTACAGTTTTCTCCATATAGGTATTCATGTTTTTTCTTGTAGTTGCTTCCAGTCTATAAGGCACTTTCTTGTTCCAAAAAATTTATTTATTTTTGCTACAATTGTATAAATACAAAGTATAGAATTTTAATTTAAAACATAATTTTAATCCATTTAGTATTAAAATTATGTTTCTAAACAGGTAAAAACTCAGATGCAAAGACTGGCTTGAATAAATATTGGAAAACAACCCACGCCATGATTAGAAGAGAAAGGAAGTGTTCCAACCAGTTGGTGGACACTTTGTTCATTTACAGGCATCAGTATGAAATCCAAGAAGCATGCAGGACAATGGTGGTAGGATTCTATAATTGAGCATTGACCTACAAATTGTCCTTGAGATTTTGAGGAATGCAACATAAACCCAGTACTGTTAATACTTGGGTAAAGTTTATTAGCTCAATCCAAGTGTTACATTGCTTTCCCTTGTGATCCTTTATTATATTTGAGAGTAAATTTCATTCCTCTTCTCTACTTCTTCTTAACTTTTCATTTTTTTTTAGAGAGAGAGGGAAAGAATGAAAGAAAGATATAATCAATTTTATTTATTTTTTCTGACCTTTGTTTCTCTGATACTTAGTTGTGTATGTGGTTCTGTGTGTATGTGGTGCTGGGATTAAAACCCAGGTCCTCATGCATGTCAGGCAAGAACTCCAACTGCTAAGTTATTGCTCCACTCCCTATCTTTAACTTTTAATGTCACTTACATTACAATTTTTGCTTAACTTGGTAGTATTCATGTTATGGATATGTAAAATATCCTCACTGCTGAGACTAGTAGTACGGTAGGATTACATTTTCATGTATGCAGAAATTTTTATATTTCTCAGAATTAAAAATTATTTAATTTAATTTTTTAATTCATTTCCTTTCTTATCCACCTGTTATTATATTGTTGAAAAGTAGAATAAGAAGTACTGCATACTTATTATTAATGATTCCAAATGGCAAATGCTCTAAATTTGCTGTTATATTTTCAATACTTTTAGTTATTTATTAATTTTGAGAGATTTCATCTCTGCCTTTCTCTTGCTCAAATCTAGTTGTATTACTCTTTAGGCAAAGTATGCAACTGTTAATCAGGAATGTATGATCACTTTTGTCCTCATTTGAACCTCCTGGCTCCTAATTTTCATATCAGCCTCTTGTTTACTAAGACATATTTTACAGAGTAGTATAAGACTATATGACTAAAAGGTAAATTGGTTTAGCTAAACCCTAAAAATATCTTCAGTTTCTCTGCACAAATAATGAGCAATTCAACTGTGTGTATAATGCAAGAGAAGTATGATTCTAAGAAAACTCATTTGCCTTTGCTCAAATATATTCTTACTCCACAGTGTTAGCAAGTCAACACAATATTTTAAATTCCAATGTATGTGTAAGTTATTCTTAAAAATTTAGAATGACTAATTTCTTCAAGAATTATCCCCAAGTCTTTCTGTGTATTATAATTGTGACTGGTACAAACATGATAGCAGAAGGGTCTCACCACTGAGAGATGAGGACTTCAAGTGATCTTTCCTTTGTTATCTTATCCTTGCCCTACACTGCTGTGTTGTTCTGAATAATAGCTGAAGTTTCTTGAAAGATGGATGAATGGAGTATTTGTCTTTTATTAAGTAACTTATAAAGTTAAGGTGAGTTAATAATGCATAATGATTTCTCAATTGTGTAAATTCTTAACTTTTGGCCTCAAAATGTAATTTAGTCTAATATCTTATCAAAATCCAGCATAATACATCATCAAACATGAATTTGCAAAATATTGTTGAGATCTCATGAGGTTTTGGCTTCCTTTGAGAAGTTCATGTCAACCTATATAGAAAGAAATATAAATATAAGAATTACATTATTTATCATAGAAAAAGATCTGAATATCACAAATATAGAAATGATTGATAAAAATTTAGCATATTTACCAAATGAGAATAAGTTCTCTTGCATTAAAGAAGACATGACTGTTTTTTCCCAACTCAATCCCTACTTATGTGGGTATTGGATAATTATGTAACAATATTGAGTTCAAAATAAAAAGAAATACACCTAACCATTTTAATCATATTGCTTTATTGGTATTAAGGATTTACTCTTTCTAATTTTTAATTTATTTTCCTAAAGTGTTTATATATTAGTTTTAAAATAGTCTCAGTGAGCTTTTTGGCACTGTGACCAAAAGTCTTAACACTAACTATTTAGGAGGAGGAAAATTTATTTGATACTCAAGGTTTTGCATGTCTCAGAGGTCTCAGTTCATAGAAAACTAACTAAAAGCCCAAGGTGAAGAACATCATGACTAAAGTGTGTGGTGGATCAAAGCAGCTGAGGACAACGAACCAGGGAGCAGAAAGAGAGAGCTCTGCTGACCAAAGCAAAATACATACCTCAAAGGCATGACCCTCAATGACATGCCTCCTGTAGCAACACTCTACTTGCCTATACTGACCATCCAGTTAACCCTACTAGGGGATTAATTCACTAAGTAGCATAAAACTGTCATAACTTAATCATTTCACCTCTAAATTTCTTGCATTATCTCACACATGAGCTTTGGGGGACCCCTCATAACTAAACCATAACAGTAAGTACAACAACAAACTACTATTCCTGAGTAGTCTGTATAATGTTGCACATTTAAATATAAAATTATGACTAATTATTTCATTTATTGGCCTATAAATTCATTTTTCTAATTATTTTTAGAAAAAAATAGTAGTCATCATCTATAAAAGTTCTGATGCTAGGTTTGTGTGGTATTGAGTAGCAAAGTCAAAGAGAAGAGAAACATTCTGTCCATGTTTCCATCTTACTTAGGTCTCCTTTATTAATAGCCATATTGTTTGTTGTTGTTATTGTTGTTTTTGTTGTTTTTAAGGTAGTGAGAGAGACAAAGAATCAATTTTATTTAGTTTTTCATGTGGTTTCCATTGCTCCAACACTACATTGTACAGGTGGTGCTGAGATTTGAACCCATGTCTCCACACATGCTAGGCAAGTGCTGTAACAGCTGATCCACTGCTCTAGCCCCTAGAAGCCATACTGTTGATCTAAAATATCTCTTTTTAGGAGAAAAAAAAGTAAACATGAATTAAACTCACAAAGGAAGAAAATATGGTCATAGGCACCAAAAACAAGTTTTTAAATCAATTTCATTCTTATTCTTAAAACTAATTTCCAGTAATTATTTAACAAATAGGTATTGTCTGGTCTCAGAATGCTTTGATGAATATCTCACACCTCTCACTTATCAGATGCAGGACCCTGAATCTCAAATTCTTAATTTTAAAAATAAAATTGTCAATACTGTTCCCCACCTACTGCACATACCCTAATTGCTTTTTAATAATGAATTAACTGGGAAATGCAAGAAAATATATAAATTGAAGATCTCAAGATGACTAACATTCTCTTTTGAATTTCATTCAAGAATAAAAATATCCAACCCTTTAAAAACTATTAACAAATAAATCCAAAATGCACACAGTCTAAGAACTGAAAAGTTTACGATCAATGATGGTACTTTTCTGACATGTCATCTCTAGTGTGGCATAATACCACACATTTCATGAATAATGGCTCAAAACTTTAAGGGGTTTAGTTTTACTTGTTCTGACAGGTTGTACACTAAAGGAAGAGACAAAAAATACCATCCAACCAAATAATAAACCTTTTTGTACTGATCTCATTGTAATAATATGTAGCTGTACATTGTATCAGAAATCCTCAAGAAATGTTCTAAGCCAGAAAGAGTAATGACCACTGGCATTGTGCTTAAAAAGAGTGTTTTATTGTTGTTGTTGTTGTAGTTTTTTTTCTCTCTCTCCCTTCCAAAATCATAAATCTTGTTTAATTTTTCCCAGAATAAAAACACATTTCAGAAATTTGTGCTTATCTACAATAAACAGGTTTGAAAGTGTTCTTAAAGATCATATAATTTCACTTTTTCATTTTAGAAATGAAGAAGCTACAGGGAAGGAGGAGATAAATGGTTTTCCCTTGATCACCCCCTGAATTACTGGAATAATTTGGATTAAAGGGCAGAGTGGCTGAGGAGGCAAGCTCCTTCCAGGGCATCCTGCATTGCCAAGTCTTGTTCCTTGCTTGTTCTGTAAGGGCTGCACGTGGGGATACTTCAGTGTGGAATTTGGGCTTGAAATGATAAAATAGCAGTACATATGAATTTATCTTTAAATAGATCTCAGTCTGCATAAGAAGTTCCAAAAAGCAGTTATCCATTTAAACTAAAATTTGTAAAACCCCTTGCCTCACATTGGAAACTCTCATGTAAACCTTTCAGAAGTTACCAATAAATATTTACAGATGTGTTGTTCTGGCATTGAATAATGTTATTTTTAATTCCAGTTTTTTATGAAGTCTGGAAAATCAGAATGTCCTAGTGGTGGGATAAGTTCTCCACTCTTACAAGAAACAACCATCTGTGGGCCTCATGTAAAATGCGTAGCAACTCCCTTGAAAATCAAAGGGGGAACCACTATTTTAGGTTTCTGTATTAAATGCTTTCCTTTTTATCTCAGTCTTCAAAAAGTCAAGTGATTGTCATGCTGTGGACAGTGTGGAAGAACAGTGACTTCAGCAGGGATAATCTGATTTTATGTGCCTCTGCATTCTTTAGAATATCATTTTTCTTTGTATAACACCTGATAACCTCTCAGGAGAATGAAATTAGTCCTTTACATTATCTTACATTTCCCATTTCATCTCTTTCCTATGTTCTTCCTTCTGATGAAGTATGGGAAATTCTGACTGTGATCAGGTAATATGTAATTTTCATATTCAATTTACTACTGGTGATAAAGCCTGATTTGGAAGGAAGAATCAAGAAAATCACTGCCAGGTCATCCTTTCAGGACCTGTACAATTAGCATTTGATGATAATCTATTTTTCCCCCGGAAGACTGTTTAGCAGTACAAAATAATAACAATAAACCAGAGAAAAGATCTTTGAGTTTATTAAAATAATTCCTCTATAATATAGTGTGTAGTCAGTTTTTGCTTATATCTATCTCTGCATCTCACAAAAATTATGAGGGATAAGATAAGCAAATGAGTACTGTATTAGTCACCTTTTTTGTCGCTGTTATCAAAGGACCTGCAAAGAACAACATAGAGGAGGACAGGCTTCCTGGTTTCAGAGGTTTAGTCCAGGCTTGGCCGACTTCTTCACCTCTGGGTCTGAGATGAGGCAACACATCATCGCAGAAGGGCATGGTAGAGGAAAGAAGCTCAGAACCGGTAACAAGGAAGAAGGGAGTTCCGTTCACCAGGCTCAATTTAAACCCCAAATTCGTGCTCCCTGGGATCTACCTCTGCCAGTCACATCCTACTGCCTGTACTTACTGTCCAGTTAAGCCCTTTCAGCGGACCAATCCACTAATGAGGTTATAGCTCTCAATATCAAATCATTTCACCTCTGTACTTTCTTGTATTGTCTTACACAAGAGCTTTTGGGATATACCACATATCAAAAACATTATAGGTACCATCATTAGCTTCCTTGTTTAGATAAAGAATTGAAGCATGAGCCTACATGTCATACAAAGAACCATGATGAGATTTATTTTCTTGTCTTCTAGATAATGAAAGTGCACTTTGCTGCTAGAATGTTCATGGAAACAAAAGCTGTCAAGTCAGCCTTTACCAAATCTCTGTTAAACATCGAGTGTTTTTTTTTAAATGTCTAGGGAGAAAAATCAATTTATTGAGGCACATATTGAAGATTCACCATTTCCCTTTCCAATGCCCATTAGTCAATGAAATGCATCAGCGAATATTTTTCAGGGAGATTTTCATTTGCATGTTCCTGTAACACAAAAATACTTTGCATCCTAACCTGAATCCAGAGTTTTGTATGTATGGAAACACAAAAATATCCACATTTGCATTTGTTCTTAATCCCAAACAAAATACATATTTGTGTTTATCATAAGTAATTAAATGTTACTATGGTACTACATAGAGCATATGTTATAATCTTGGACATAAACTGATTTCCAGTATTTCTTATGTGCAATATAAATAGTTCATGTTAATTTCTTCTTTCTACAAAGATTTAATTTGCTACATATTTGTTAGACCCTATGAGAATCCTACTAATGTCTTTATTTTCTGTTCTAAATTGTTACAGAAATTAAATCAGTCAATGATAATTCTTTTTCCACAAATCAGTATTAACAATGATATTCTCTTCATTGCTCATCACTGGTTCTATTTTTTAAAAATCAATATAGTTCCTAGTTAAGTGAACAAATCTAGCTGGAGTACAATGTTTATATTTCTATATTCTCCATTCATGTAAATTTAAAGAGAATATACAGGGGTTAGGGATTTAGCTCGTGGCAGAGTGCTTGCCTAGCACGCAAGGCCCCGAGTTCAGTCCTCAACTCTGAAAAAAAAAAGAAAAGAGAGAGAGAATATACAGTACATCTTTTTACCTATTTTATTCTCAGCTCTATCTTGTATTTTCTTTGAGATTCTATAGATTTAACTAGATAGTCCAAAAGGCAGGCAGACCTAGAGGTTTATCCAGTAATTTGTGATTTAGAAATAAGGGAAGAAGCTTTTTAGCTTGCAAAAATATTGTGTCAAGTGAGATTTTCAAACTTTCCACAGGGAAAATCCAGGATCAAGACAGCAGTAAAAACAATGGATGAAGAAAGTTAACTGAGTATGTATTAAGCTGTTATTTTAATTAAACTCCTTTATAGAAATCTGCAAAAATGTAGACTAAAAATAAAATAATTCCCATGAAATTTAAAGCAAAATATTTTAGGACAGTATCTACTTAATTTTCAACATATAATCACTTCTCCCAAAACTGATCAATAAACGCACATTTTTCCCACCTATGTTTAGTATCAAACATTGAAGACAAAGAAAGCAGAGGAGAGTGACATATTATTTTGATAACTCATGTGGCTACATGACTCTAAAAAGGATTGTTCATGCCTTGCTCATGTCTTGCCACAGAATTATTCCCTAAAATTGCAAGTTGATTCCACAAGAGCATGGCCTGCCAAATTAAGCTTACTATGTATTCTTAATAAAGTACTATTCCTGATATGGGAGTGTAGTGGGAGAGACAGAGGGAAGAGGAGCTAAGTTAGTCATTTCCAGGCCCTAATGCCCAATTCAACAGTAGGATGAAATGAAGTGTGTTTCACTACACCCTTCATTTATCAGATAGAGAGTCATCAGATAGAACCTTCTACCATCACTGAATTATAAGATTCAGAAGATCTGTTTTCTTCATTGTGGTATCCAAGGGCCAATGAAAGTGCCTCACACAGAACATATGGTAAATTTTGTTGAATATTAATACGACAAATTAAAGTAGCTACAAGAAGTTTGGGGAATAATCACTTCCATCTGATGAAGTAATCACACATTAAAATAGGAGTGAGGGTGTATATCAGAGGTCTACAATTCAAAAATTTATTATCTAATCAAAGACTTTGCCTAATTTTGGAAATTGTAGAAAAATGAAATGGTTTTTTGCTTTCTATTAAATCTTAATAGAAATTATGAAATTATTTTAATAGGAATGATACACATCTTCATTATAAGCTGTGTAATTTTAATAAAATATATTTGTAAAAAGTAAAGTCTTTTAACAAAGGCACCCAACTCTAAAATATGTACTGGTATGATTCCTTTCATTTTACTTCAAAATGTTTAGAAAATCTTGTATGATTGTATGTGTGATCTCTGTCAGTATTTTTAGTGGATGCATACAAATATAAAGTGTGTAATTTAAACTTTTTTTCATTTATTTAATTTTATTTTCTAATCATTTCTCATAAGCAACAATGCAAGTAATAATTGAATGGTATTGTATGAGCATATGAAAATATTTCTCAAGAATATATATTCAGAGGTTGACCTGCTGCATCAATTTTGAGCATTTTTTTCTTAAAAGAGAATAAAATTATTCAGTGATTTTTTATTTTTATAATAATGGTTAATCTAATAGATTAAACCGTATTTTTGATGATTTTCTTGATGCATTATTTGATAACCCATGTTGTATAGAAATGTGTTTATTGTCAATTTGTATCTGTTAGTCTATAAATCCAGAAAGCAGTCATGACTATGCACCAGTGGAGGTTTTTTTACTGTTTCCCTTCCAGTCACACATTCCACGAGCCTTCTTCTTGTTTTGGGTCATCCCCTCTAACTCCTAGATGAGGTGGAGGAATCAGATCTTAACTCAAGTTGGCCCTTAAGGCCTCGTACCTGCTTCCATCATTAGGAGCTCCAGACTGGGAACACGTTCATTAGAGGGCAGTGCATGGTTTTAATCACTTATGGTGTAGGCTTCATCAAAAAAATAACAGAAAGAAAAAAAATTACCAAAGTTCTTTTTTATTACCATTTTTGTTAGTGCCTTGTAGCTATACATAATACCATGGTTTATTTTGGCATAACCATAATGCATGGAATATAATTTACTCCACTTTAGTTCGCAGTACTTTCTCCTTCTTTTTCCTCTAGCTTTCCCTTTTCCCCTTCTTGTCTACTGGATTTTTTACTGGTCATTTTTAGTCTTTCCTTGATTTTATATTTGGTTGCTCTAGACTAAAGGTTTCTCTAGACTACACAGAGAATTTTTTTTCTTAGGTTTGTGTTCTTGTCTTGAATGTGATTCACTTTCATCTTGTTCGTACAATTCCACCAAATAATGTTTCTTATAAATTTCTCACAACTTATACTGATGATACCTCTTCTTATTTTTCATATGAGTATTCTAATTTATTATTTTCTATATCTTTAAGAATTTTAGAGCTAGAGGTAGACATTGTACTCAATCTATCATCTGTACACCATTTTCAAAATGAAGTTTCTAATATAGGCAGATTACATAGATAGACCTAGATACAAGTTAGAGATGTAAGTATTTTTCAACATGTGCTGATTGGTTTTAAACTTGAAAGTATAGAAAAAAGGAAGAGGCTCAAAATTCTTATGGGAAAATGCTGGCAAGCCCCCCAGAGACACAGGCAGTCAGCTTCCAAAACCTGAAACTCCTGTGTTCTAAGCCCCCTTGGCCACACTTCAGTAGATGAATGAAAGAGATAAAGATGCTGTGAGGAGAGTCAGCAAACAATTTGCAGACAAATCATAAATATCACAAGCATAAAAGTTTTGAATTGCAGATGTTAATTTCTGTCCAACTGAACCTGGACAGTTTTATAAAGTATGCTTTTGGATGAGAAGGAATTGACATCTCTTTACCTAATAATAATTAATTATTTTCTGAATAATGTGTGTTAAGAAACATTTTGGGAAAACAAAATAATTTTGAAAGTGGTAACAAATACAAAAAGGCAATAGTATTTTCTAAATAATTGCTATTCACCAAATAATATCTACTTTATCTGATATAATTATTTAAAGTAATATTATTTTGTCCTACAAATGGGAAAAAAATCCTGTGGCTTCATATGTAGTAGCAATTTTGGAGAAATGACATTAACAAAAGGAAAAAAATAAAACTGATTCTTTATGAAAAGTGAACCCATTTTAAGCTTAACTTTTAAATCTAGGGTTACAGGTGGAGAAAAGTTAAATATTTTAAAATTGTAACACTATATTTAATTAAAAAATTATTAAACTGACCAGGGGCACATCTAAGTTGACAACTATTTAGATCACATACATACAAGAATAAATCTTCTAATTAAAAATATACTAAAAAAAAAGTGAAATGTGTGGGCAAAGTCAAATCTTTGCAGATACTTATGACAACTTGCAATGCTATTTTTCATACTGTATTTATTGTGATTTTCTTTTAAATTTGAACATTAAAATTGATATAATATTTCTCATTCAAACTAATATTTTATACTTTTGACCTTTGGAGTCCAAGTGTGAATATATTTTTAGCATATTTGGCTGCTTAGCTTTATTTTTCTTTGTAGTTAATTACATTTAATCTCCAAATTGAATTCTTTTTTTTTAATTGGTGCAACACAGTCTTACATCGTGAAAGGATTTATTGTTACACATTCATAAATGAGAACTTAATGACAATGTAAATTGAACCCAGTCCTGACCCAGGATCCCCCCAACCCAGCCCACTCCAGTGTATTCACCCCATTACAGATATTAACAGATATTAATGTGTGTATATATATATATATATAATTTTTAAAACTTTTCTAGTTTTATATGCCTCTATGAGTACTCTTTAGCTAAAGAGTACTCATAGAGGCATATAAAACTATATGCTATATAGTATTAATAGTCCCCTTTTTCCTCCTTATCGTAACTATACTTCCCCAACATCATGTGTTATACCAACTTTGGTGAGTCTATTATGTAAACTCAGCTATCTTAAAAATATGGAATGCTCCATGAATTTGCATGTCATCCGTGCTCAGGGGCCATGCTAATCTTCTATGTATGGTTCCAATTTTAGTACATGTGCTGCTGAAGCAGGCACGGCTGCTTGGGGTTGAAATCTACTAGTAAAATTCATAGTTAGGATACATCAGATAACTAATTATATAATTTTATCCATGACCAACATTGACAATGGCTTTCTAGACAACTAAAAATAAAAACATAAAACTTCAACTATGTGACTCATGGAGACTACAGAACATTATTTTAACTGGTAAAATTATAATGCTTTTTATTGATATGAACCTAGAGTTATTTAGTACTCTTGAAATTTTCTTAGGCAATTAAGCAGCAGTTGGTATTCACTTATTTTTATATTTGTTAATTTACCAAAGTAAAATATTTGACACTAAAAATACAAATTTAAAGTCAAATATTTGCTTTTCTGACAAATACCAGAAATAGGACGATCTTTTATAAATAGAGACTGGAAAGTAATCAACACAACTTGGAAAAAGTAGTTTAAATAGTAGATAAAATTATTTTCATAAGAATAAAAATTCTGAAATTCCTAATTGAAGCCACATGTACATTGCAAGGATTTCTTTAGCTAAAGTTATTGTTCACACAGTAGTTAATAAAATCTTATGAAAATATTGAGCTCATATAGGGAAAATATTAGTACTAGCTAACAGAATATTTAAACAGGTGTAAGTATGATGCCATTGCAGGGAACATCAGACTATAAAACGGGGGGGGGGAACCCCAGCATTTTATATCTAATTTCAATCTATTGAAATATATCCTAATGATGAGAAGGCTAAAAAAAATTGCAATGTTTTAGGCTGTATTCCCAAGGCGATCGCCCACCTCCCCTCCCCAATAGAAACCCACTTTTAATGCAAGTTCTTTGGATAAGAGTGAGCATGACTTTAATTATCTTACTGAACAGTAAAAAATGTAAAGCTAAACAGAAAATAGATTCCGGACAAGAGGAACTTCTTGTAACAAACTTCATTTAAAATTATGTACAAACTTAATCATTGAGTCTGATGAATGGAGCTTCACTTCAAATTTGTGGGGTACATGTCTAAAATAGTTCTTAGAATTCCTTAAATATACATGTTATTTCAGGGTATTTTTCTCCTATTTCATATCTTTTCAAATTGAGTTTTCTAAGTCCCAGAGACTAGGAATTGATCCTTGTTTTGCTAAGACATTTTCTGAGAACATAGTGTTCCATTCTTGATAATTTTATAATCTCACAATGAATTTTTCTAGATGATTTAATTTTAATTCTTATCTTTTTCAACATTATAAAATGGGCAGCACAATTATAGGAAAGCATTTTACAAATATATAGCATTAATATAACACAAGAATAAACATGGTAGTGAAGAGTCATTTAACATGTCTTTTAAGAAATGTTAGATTTCCAATACATTTTTTAAAGACTTAAGAACTTTTTAGTAATACAATTGTATTTGGGGTACTTTTAGTGTTTACTATATTATCTTACTTCTAAAAATAACTTTATTAGCCTGAAATGCTATTAGTGTATCCTTTTAACTTATAGGTGATGACAGTATGAATTTTCATTATTTATGATATATATTATTTTATTTCTTCAAATTAATAATTTTAGAACATTAAAGATCTCCTAAAGTATCGATTAAAGTAAAGAAAAATCTCAGTGTCATAGAAGCCAAGTGAGAGATTTGAAGGAACTATTTGTTAGTGGACAATTTAATATAGGTTATAGAGTCTTTACTGTTTCATAGATACACAGGTTATCTCATGATGTTTGTAAATGTTTGTAAAAGCATTTACAATAAAGTCTATTAAAATTTTAAATACAGGAATTGTTATTAGGTATGTTCTTCGACATAATCCTAATGCCAGAAGCAGTTTTAGTTACCTGGTAAGTGCTCCTTATTTTATGGCTAAATAAAATAATACATTTTTAAAAAGTTCTACTCTTGAATGACTAGAAGAATTTAAGAAGTATCAATTCTAGGAAGAATAATATTGACAAACTAATGTGTTATTAAGGGATATGTTTTAAAGTAAAATCTATTCTACCTAGTTTAAAAATAAACAAGTACCTTATTCAGTACTAAGTAACATACATAATTAACAGGAAGACTGAGGAAACTGATTCTGCCATTCTTTCAGGAGAGATTTCAAGTGCTATCTTTTAGGATATAGCAAGCAAGAAAGCTACATTTCTGTAATCAACCAGAATACTCCTTAAATCAATATAATCAGTTATTAGACATAATCAAGGAGTCACCTCGGAAACCAGACACATCCTCAATGACATCTGCCAGCAGAAAATGGGAAATGCATGCCCTCTATTTCACTTCTGCATGCAAACCAGTGAAAAGGACAGAAAAAAATAGTCAAATTGAAATATTCATAATCTTGCATTGAGAGTTTGGGAATGTCATTGCATGCCTCTGCAAAATAATGATTTTTTTCCTTTGTGTAAAGAATGCCAGAATTTCTCTATATGTTTACTTATTTATTATTTTATAATATAAAATCTGCATGTACATAATTTATAAATTTCATCTCAGTCATAAATTACTATGCTTACATAATATAGATATAAATGAATACTATTTATTAGAGTGCATACTTATCAAAATGTGGCAGAAGACTTACAAGTGCTGGAATAGGCATCCTGCTTGCCTGGAGAAGAAACGTGCAAAATAATGACAGACCTCTTCATTCTCATAGGGCAATAATGAATGTTTACTTAAAATACTATCATACATATTACCTTTCTGTGAAATGTAAGTTCCTGCATGTAGGGAACAAATGTTGGTCAACTAATTATGCCTGTATGATATAGTATTTCTTCATTTTTAATTGGTGAATGCATAAAGTAATATTTTTTAAGAACTCTCAAGCAGAAGAATAAAATTGTTTTATGGTGACCCAAGACACAGTGCTAAAAAGAATAGTTGGCAGTCAGAGGAGCATATGAACTGGAATCTTCTGGTCATCAACAGTGTCCAAAAATGAAATGTCACAATAAATAGCAATTAAGCAGAAAATGAGTAGCCACTTTTCAGAGATGCTGAAAAAACAAAGATGCTAAATGGGTGGCTAAGCAACGTGATCTACTTTAAACTCTAAGGTCTCCTTAAACTTTCTGACCCAATAATAATTATAAAACTGTAGTTGGGAAAAAAAACTCCAAATATAGAACGGATAACTTTGTTTAAAAATATCAAATCTATTTACACCAGATAAAGGAGAATAATAAATCTATTGAAGGTCAATTCATCAGTGTCACACAAAATTACTTTGGAAATAGGGCTAGAACACAATAGTCATCAAGAATAGAAGTTGAAAGAAATGCTAAATTCTAGATTAAAACAAAATTGAAATATATGCTATTTCTAATATGCCCGTACATACACATTGCTAGATTTTATTCTGGAGACGTCTATATTTTAATCTTACAAATTCAAGAGATGTATCACCACTCTACTTAAACCTCAATCATCACATTCAAGGTATGTCTCTCTGCATCAAGTACACTTTGGAGTTTAGCCCATTTAAGAAAATATCAAGCACATGAAGGATATGACTCATGTCTTCCTTTAAAGTTATACGAAGAAAATTTATAGAATGAAAGACTATGCAAGCTTTGAGGCACTTTAAACTACTAATTGTAGGGCTGGAGTGGTGGCTTGGCAGGTACAGCGCTTGCCCAGCATGCGCAAGTACACAGGTTCAAACCCCAGCACCCATGTACATAACTAAGTGTCAAAGCAATAAAACCCATGTGAAAAACTCAATAAAAATTGATTCTATCTTTCCTTTCTCTCTCTCTCTCTCTCTCTCTCTCACACACACACACACACAGACACTCTGCTTCGCTCTTTAAAAAAATTAGTAATTGTAATATTTTAACCTAGGCAATAACAAAAACCTGAGGTGGAAAATAATACATTTGCCTTTTTTCAAACAGAGAAATAATAACTCAGAGTAACTAATCAAAGAATCCTGACATGACAGTAGCACAGTCAGCAAACACACTTGTCTTCCTGATCTATTGATAGCTGAAAATGAGTTTATAGTAGCGCAATATAGTAGGATCTAGGTTGATTTTCAATAAGCACATAGTGCAGTTTGTTTACTATTCATCTGATGTCCACTTTAATCAAGAAAATACAATTGTACTTTTACATATTGACACAATTATATACACTAAAAAGGTCTTTAATCTTTTTTCCCTAGATGAGATAATAAAATGTTGCAAGTTATATATTAATATCAAAATTTACAAGTTTTATAGGCAAAAAAGTAGAATGTATGGCTTTTGTTATTTCTCCCATGCTGAGAATCAGATAACAATCTTGATACTTTAATAGATTTCTCCCCAATGTATTATAAAAATGGATTTGAAATCAGACCTAGTTATAAGTAGGTGGAATGATAGAATCAACCCCAAATCTAATGTAAGAATACGTGGAGACAGTAATGAAGGACTAATTTTGTGAGCAAAATAAGTACATCAAATCTCTCCTTTATGGCAATGTGCTGTGTAGTACTTCTTGAAGAAAGGACTATTTGAACAAAAATGGACATATACGGTATTTTATTGCAAACTGCTTGAGTTGTCAAATCATGCTAATAATAAACCCAGTTTCACACATTAAAGTCTATTGCTCAATTGGAGCCTTTAAGATACTCATTTTGTTATATTATGTAAAACATTTCGGATTGAGTGATTTGATATACCATCTAACAAATAGCAGTGCAATCATGCCCAGTGAACCTTTCCTTTAGTTAGATGCTGTTCTACCCAGCATATTTGTCTTAACCACCTATTATATCCCTTTACTTTTAATGTATTATTCAATTATTACTTATTTATAGTTATTCATTGTTCACTGTTTATTTGAAAGCCTCAATACTTTGGGTTGGTAAATATTGTAGTCAGTGATTTATTCTCATTTTCCCAGTGTCCTGACTGCTAGTACTACATTTACAATGACACAGGGAGATAAAATATGCTGAGCCCTGCCATTTAGAGACAATTAGTTTTTCTGTATCCCATTTAGTTTATACTATAATTCTGAAAGTCTAGCATTGCTTTTTTATAGCCTTCAACTTATTATTAAAAATCAAACCCTTTGAATAACTCTAGTATTACAAACGATCCTTTTCTGAGATCTGGTAGACAGCACAGTAAATAGGATCCAAACTCAGTAAAGAATACAGGGTGAAATATAGGTATAGTGTACTGTCCTATTCAAAGAAGGGCCAAAGAGGAGCACCAATCCTTACAACCAACCTCCATAACTAAAATCATTTAAGAGCTAAATTATAACTCTAAAATGCCCTGTATTTTCCTATATTCTACCACCTCAAAATTGATGGGATTTTTGGCTCTTATTCTTTAGATGAATTCTTTCCCCACCATTAAACAACATTGCTACCTGTCTCTCAATCCAATCACTAGTCTCTCTGCAGTGCATGTTTTCATGCCTCATGTAACCTTAATTCTAAAAACTGTAGGAGCCAAAAGTATCAGTAAAGTAATAAAAGCAATTGCAAACCACTGAGCCACTGGATTGCTCCAAGCAAATCCTCCCCTACATGTTTGAGGCTAATCTTGACCTACTTGTAAACTGAAAAGATGTCTAAGTCTACTTAAGAACATCTGTTTTAGAAAATCTCAGTATTTAAATTGAGATAATGACTCACTAGCCATTTGTATATTTTTTAAAAATGTAGGTATATTGATGTACTGCTTCTTTCTGCTAAAGTCCATAGTACTAAAACTATATTGGATCTTATTAATGATTCAATGAAATTTTTTAAGGCTTTTAAGTGCATTTACAAAACCTCTAGATGTGATTTTCTAAATATGACTTAAAATACTTGTAAATATTCTAATATGCCTTTAAAAGTGTGATGTGGATATCTACAGATGGGCAATTATGGTTTATGAAAGAATCATTTATCAGCAGACACCAAGTAGAAAACATTTGACTGACTACTTTGACCTTTGATGTATGTGTGCTATTTCTGTTTTTGAGCCTTAATCTTTCTTTGGCTATTTTTCCAAAATATTAATGACATTATTTTTATTATTATGCTAATTGTATTTCTGTGAGCTCTATAAAGTTAACTAAATGTTTAGTGTAGTTATCTTACCTTTTGTGTGTTATTTTCCTATTTGGTAAAATGCTTACTTTAAATTTCTTTAATTTTGAGTTCTTTAATAGTTTGGAGACTTTGTTTTAAGTGAAAATAAATCTTTTCAGAACAGAAAGTGAGCTTACCAAGAAAAATATTTCCCATTCCAAAAACCAAGAAGAGATAAAAGTAGGGATATATAGTGTAGAAAAGGACAATAAGAAAAGAGAAAAATTTCAGTAGTTTTGCTGATGTGATCAAAAGACTGGACAGGAACAATTAGAGGTGGAAAACTTTATTTGGGGGCTCATGGCTTCAGGCGTCATAGTCCATAGACAGCCAACTCCATTCTTTGGGGCTTGAGGTGAAGCAGAATATCATGGGGGAAGGGTGTGATAGAGGAAATCAGTTCAGGACATTATTAGGAAGCAAAGAGGAGAGAGCTTTTCTCAACATGACGAGGTATACACCCAAAAGGCGTGTTCCAAATGACCCACCCCTCCTTCAGCCAACACTTCCTGCCTGCAGTTACAAAAGAGTTAATTCCAGATAGGGGATTAATGCACTGATTAGGTTGAAGTTCTCATAACCCAATGATTTCAACCCTAAACTTTGTTGCATTTTCTCACACATGAGTTTTTGGGGATCACTTCAGATCTAAATGACAACAAGCATATCTTATAGTCACATTCCTACATTCTCTCACCTTTTCCATATACCTTGAATTATTTTATCACCATTAAAATTTCTTCTCAGTTTAATATTCAGATAACATTCAAGGTTGAATTTTGTGAGTTTAAAATATATACACAACTAATAAATGTATGGTTAACTTTTTATGTGTGAAGCTATTGTTTTTACATGTTTCCATTTATTTATTTCATGCTTCATTTATGAAAACCAAGTTGAGTTCATAAACAGCTGTTTAGTCCATTAGGACTTTCATTAAAAAATACCACAGACCAGGTCACTTCAGGAGCCCAGGTTTGCTTCTCATAGTTCAAGTGGTTGAAAGTCCAAAATCAAGGTATTGGCAGGGCTTGTTTCTGGTGACAGCTTTCTTCTTGCTTGCAAAATATTGCCTTATTTCTGTGTCTTTACATGGCTTTTTGTTTGGCTGGGGGATTCAATGTGTCTCTCTTATGAGACAACTAAAGGTGTTGGATAAAGAACCCATATTTATGACCTTTAAAAGTCATGAGTTTATTACCTTCTTAAAAGACTAACTCAAAATGCTACACATTAAGGGTTAAACTGCAACATTTGAATTTTCACAGGAACTCTTTTCAGTACATAATAATAGCATACTCCTGAAATCTTTGTTTGAATATGTCATCAATGAATTATACTATTATTGTAATGTTTTTCATTTATCCTCTTGTTTTACGTACACTTATACTTCACAATGATATGAAAGGATTTTTTTCTTTCTGTTTCTTCTTTTATTTTTTTAACTGAGAAATTTATTTGTTGAACAATCATACAAGTTTTTTTTTAGTGTTCAGATATTTTTATATTTTATTGGATGTATCCATAATTCATTTTTTTAATTTTTTATTTTTGAACAACCTTACAAGATTTTAACAAAATAATATAAAATGTGTATAAATTGTGTATATATTCTGGATATTGCAACTATCCTCAGGAGTGCAAGTTTTTAACAAAATAATACAAAATGTATATAGATTCTGAAGATTAGATTTACTCCCAAGAGTGCCCCTCCCAATTATCCACCCTTATCTCTCCCTTCCCCTTCCCACAATATCTCTAAAAAAGTATTAGGTTGTATAACATTACACCTTATCTGGATTTAACACATGATAATAGACCACCTTTCTCAATGGCCAGGGTCTAGTTCCAGCCTTCACAGACGAGTGGAGACATTTGACCCATGTTTCTCTGGGTTATACTGATTTCACTCAGCATAATTTCTTCCATAGCCATCCATTTACCTTCAAAGGCTGCAATATCATTTTTTCTAATTGCTGAGTAGAACTCCATGGTATATATGTACCACAATTTTTGAATCCATTCATCCAGTGAGGGACTTCTGGGTTGTTTCCATAATCTAGAAATTGTAA
The DNA here is from genome assembly GCA_004027875.1 of Aplodontia rufa. NCBI lineage: Eukaryota > Metazoa > Chordata > Mammalia > Rodentia > Aplodontiidae > Aplodontia > Aplodontia rufa. The sequence goes on along the minus strand of PVKS010008893.1, from coordinate 10,910 downwards.
ATTGAGCTGCTATGAACATAGATACTGTTGTGTCACTATAATGTGCTGATTCTAAATCCCCTGGAAAAATACCCAGGAGAGGAATAGCAGGATCGTATGGTGGGCTCATCCCTAATTTTTTGAGGATTTCCACACTGCTTGCCAGAGGGGCTGTGCCAGTATGCAGCTCCACCAACAGTGTACTAGTGTGCCTATCTCTCCACAGCCCCTCCAGCATTTATTATTGTTTATTTTCTTCATTTTTGCCATTCTGAATGGCATGAGGTGATACCTTAATGTAGTTTCATTTACATTTCTCTGATTACTAGTGATTTAGAACACTTTCTCATGTATTCATTGGCTTGATCAATGTCCTCTGTTGAGAAGTTTCTATTTAGCTCTTTGGCCCATTTATTAACTGGGTTGTTTGTGTTTTTGTAGTTGAGATTTTTGAGGATCTTGTAGATTGTGGATATGAGGCCCCTGTCAGAGGAATCATAGCCCATGATTCTCTCCATTTCCATAGGAAACCACTTGACTCTTTTAATTGTTTCCTTGGCAGTGAAAAAGCCTTTTAGCTTTATGGCATCTGGAGCCAGCCATAGACCGTAGGCTGAATCGGGAGAAGGCTTGAATCAGGCCCGGAATCCTTTTCACATAAGGGCTTTGGGTTAGTGGAATGAAAGGATTTTTAAGAGTCATAAAATGAAACATTGGGTTGAAAAAAATGCCCAGATGAATTTTTTCTTTTAATTTAATATTTTATTTTTTATTAAGAAACAATATAATATATAAATTCTGAAAATTTTCTGAATATTTTCACTTAAAACATTTAACTGATAAATAAAGTTTGCATATATTCAATGTGTATAATGTGATGGTTGTATATAGTGTATAACTGAATGAATTTTTATTTATTTATTTATTCATTCAACATACTCATACATATAGGAGGGAATCATTGCCACATAAATATGATCACATGCATAATGACAGAGCAAGCCAAGGCTGATGCTAGTTCATAATTTCCCTCCTTGGGGTTTCTCCCATCCCATGTTCCCCCTAATTTGCCCCTGTGTTAGTTGGGCTTTACATGGAAGTAGAAGTATCCCCATTGGGTTGATTATTACCCCACTACACCCACCCTAGCTACCTTGATATCTGTCTTATTCCCATACCCCCTCCCTCCCTTCATCCCCCAGCATCATAGGCAAGGTTTCCCCTGTTTGTGTAAAAATTCACCCATGTTGAGATTATTATTAGCTTAGCCTACTTTCAGTCTGTTTCCGATTGTTTTCTAACTTCCACATATGAGAGAAAATATTTGGCCCTTGAGTCTCTGAGTCTGGGATATTTCATGTAGCATAATTTTCTCCATCTCCATCCATTTGGCTGTAAATGCCATGATATCATTCTCTCTAATATCAGAGTAAAATTCCATTGTATATATGTACCACAGTTTTTTAATCCATTCGTCCAGTGAGGGGCATCTGGATTGGTTCCAAAGTTTAGCTATAGTAAATTGAGCTGCTATAAACTTTGATGAAGCTGTGTCTCTGTAATATGCAGATTCTAGCACTACTGGGACAATATCCAGGAGTGGGATAGCTGGGGCATAAAGTGGTTCCAGCACTAGTTTTTGAGGAATCACTGATTTCTAGAATGGCTGTATAAGCTTGCAGTCCCACCAACAGTGTGAAAGTGTTCCTCTCTTCCCACAACCCCCTCCAGCATCTGTCATTTGTATTCTACATTTTTGCCACTCTGACAAGAGTGAGGTGGAATCTCAGTGAAGTTTTGAATTACATTTCTCTGATTGCTAGTGATGTAGAGAATATTCTCATATATTTATGGGCATTTTGAACTTCCTCCATTGAGAAATTTCTATTTAGCTCCCTAGCCCTTTCATTGATTGGATTATTTGTGGTTTTGGTGTTAAGTTTTTTCGAGTTATTCGTATATTTTGGATATTAGCCCTCTATCCAAGGTTTAGCAGGCTAAGATTTTCTCCCATTCTGTGCGTTCTCTCTTGACACTCTTGACTAATTCTTTAGCTGTGCAGAAGATTTTTAGTTTAATGACATCCTATTCATTTATTCTTGGCTTTAATTCTTGCACTATGGGAGTCTTGTTAAGGAAGGCCATGCCAACACCTATGTCGTATAGTGCAGAATAGTGGCTAAGCGGTCATGAAAATTGTCTGAATGAATTTTTAAAGAAAATCCTTGGTTTATTATAAGATTTTCATCATCACTTTTCACTATCTCTTTTAGAGAACAAATACCTTTGTTCATCATCACTAAAATAAAAAATGGGCAATATTCTTAGAAACAGCTAGTGATTGAGTAGTATATCTCAAGGCAATCCCAGGACATAGATAATACTTCATAGGAAATATCCTTGGATTAAACCATCTAGAGTCAAGATAACAAATTCAGTTACCTTTTGTGCACGTGCCAAAAAGACTACATACATTTACAAAATTGCAAAGCAGATGTCAGTAAAAAAATGGTACGCTCTGTGTACTACCAAAATATATACCTCCAATCCAAAGGAACTCAGGTACATTAAACATTTGAAAGGCCTGTGTCAGAGAAGCCAAAGCACTTTGCAAATGTGATTTAGTCTGTGCAATCTATAGTTTCCATTCTCTCCCATAAAGAATGGAGAAGTGTGTTTTGTTTTATCCCTCAGAAATTTTAATGGTGTGCTTTGGATAAAATGCAAATACTGCAAAATATAACAAAGCCTAAACTTTTGATCTACTACATGAAATAAAGTTTCATGTTTTTTTTTTCAGAATTCATCTTCACACTTAAAAATCAAGGTATATTAATTTCCTGTACTGCCATAATAAAATGCCACAAACTGGATGTATATGTATTAAAGAACATAAATTCATTGTGTCAGTTCTAGAAGTTTGAAGTCTGGCATCAAAGTGCTGCTGGCTTCAGATTTATTTATTTATTTATTTAAAGAACTGTAAGGAAAGCTGCTGTCCTGTCCCTCTTTCTCATCTTCTGCATCTTCTGGGAGTTTGCAGCCCTTATTTGCAATCTTGGCATCCAGTGTATCACCCTGATCTCTATCTTTCTCTTCACTTGGCAGAATGCCTTTATGTGTACCTATCTCCACATTTCCTCTTCATATACAAATACTTGTCATATCTTAATATAATTATATCTGCAATGACTATTTCCTAAAAAGAATACTTTCTTGGGTACAGGGGTTAGGACTTCAACATCCTTATTTGGAGGAAGAGGGCACAGTCCAACCTGTAAAACAGGATACTATCAAGCAAGGTTCTTGTTAAAAAAATCACATAAAAAACTGATACTACAATTACTGCAATGAACTGTTACCCTTAGGTAAGTTCATGCATTTTCCTTCAAGATTAAGTTGATGGATAATAAAAGGAAAAGTAAATAAAGGTCTAAATTCACTTTCTCATGTAATTAAGCAACTGCCAGAGTTTATATAACAAGATACAGCATGCAAGGAATGATCAAAATGCTACTGAGCTGAGTGCAGTGCTCAGGACATGCACTACCAGCTGCTCATGGGATGGCTTAAACCCAAGAGTTTGAAAACAGCCTGTGCTGTGCAGTATGACATCATCTCTTTAAAAAAAAAAAAGTACAGGAAACCTCACCATACCCATTCCAATTCTTGGTGGGTATCAAGACACAGATGTTCATATTGGCAGGGGAATGCCAGGACTGAAGGTGGATATTCCTGCTGAGTATTGGGAAACAATCCCTGGAACTAGAATAAAGTGGAACAGGCACTGGAAAGAATTCACTTCAGAAAGAATTAGAGTGAACTGAAGGGTGGTGAATTTAAGCAGAGCCTCTTCACCTATAAGAATGCAAGACATCCTAGTATAGCTTTCTGGATATCAGGACTTTGTAGGGTTTTCAAGACATCTTACAAGTCTTGAAAGAACTAGAGCAACAATTGGGTCAGAAAAAGCATGATTGACCCTAGTGATCACCAAATAAATTGGTGCATCTAGAACTATTCCAGAGCTTTTAGTATGCTGATTAGAGAAAGAAGGGGTGGACTATGAGGAAGCATTTCTTTGCTAACCCTCATGTAAATAGCTCCTAACTTGGTACCCTTCTGCTAAAACAAACAACCCAACAAAAAGTATACTCTCTTAACTGTCACCTTCATGAAAACTCTGAGGTCTCTCAGTACAGAAAAATGTCTCCTAGATCCAGCTTCAGGGATTTTGGTTTATTTTGTCCAGATTTGACCCAGGCATGAAAAAATATCTTTTAAATTATCATGTGATGAGATTCTCATTTAGTTATAGTAAAGTATGATTAAATTAATGGAGATTATGTTACAATGCTCCACATACTCAGTTATCTCTATCATTGTGCAATGAATAAATACAAGAAACATGAAGAAAATAAGATGGTTTTGTTTTCTTTCTTTTCTCTCTTTCTTTCTCTTTCTTTCTTTCATGCCAGGGATTATAACCAGGGCATGCTTTACCACTGCGCTATATCCTCATCCCTTTTTATTTTTTGCTTTGAGACAGACTCTCAATTGTGGAGGTAGGCCTGGAACTTGTGATCTTCCTTACTCAGCTTCTTGAGTAGCTAGAATTATGAGTGTGCACCAGCATGCCCAGTCAAGAAAATATCTTTTTAAAAAGATCAAAAGAAATTAGAATGAATCTTTGAACTTGCTCAAACCTAGTCCAACTTACCTGAGCAGACTCTTATGGTTTAAGTAGTTTTCATAGATCATTTTGAATGCATTCATACACTTAGGAGTATTTGAAATACCATTTGTTTCATTGAGATAACTTTTTACAAATATATTGATACTATATTCACTTCTAATATTTTGATATTTGCTTTTATTCTTCAAGTTTACATTGATTAGATTCTAATCAATCTTAAGAAAACGCAATGTGATGATATTCTAAAAGATGCTTAGAGTGGGCCTGGAGCAGTAGTTCAGAGGTTATGGTGCTTGCCCGGCATGTCTGATTACTTGAGTTCAAGCCCCAGCACCACATACGCAATGAAATCTCAGAGCAACGAAAGCCACGTGAAAAACTAAGTAAAATTGATTATCTCTCTCTTCCTTTCTTGCTATCTTAAAAAAATGCTTAGAGTACTGATATATTTTTGTTCAATTTTTAAAGCTAAACTTGTTTCATGTGGAAATGGTTCAGAAATGCATTTAAACATGTTAGCTCCAATGCTATGTTTAGGCTAATGAGAAGCTTTAGATGTTTTGGATCTGGAATGTCCCCCAAAGGCTCTTGTATAAGGCAGCGATGTCCAGAGCTGGAAAGATTTGATTATTATAGTGGTAACCTCATCGGTGCATTAATGGATTTGATGCATTAATCATTTGAATGGGTATTGGCTGGTAACTGGAGGCAGGTGGGGCATGGCTGGAGGAAATAGGTCACTGGGCTGTGCCCTTAGACTAACTCTTGTGCCTGGCCTCTGACTGCCATGACCTGAGCATCTTCCTGTCACCATGCCTTTCTTCTAATAATGTTGTGCCTCACGCCATGTCCAGAGTAAGCTAGTAGACTAACCATGGTACACTCTGAAATCATGAGTCAAAATAAACTTTTCCTGCTCTGAGTTGTTCATATCAGTTATTTAGTTCACAGCAATGAAAAACTACCCCAGCAAGATAAATCTTGTCCATTATTTACTATTACATGGGCATATTATCAACTTTATTACTTTGATATTGAGTAGTATCAGTATTTTCCCATTAAACATGAGATTAACAATAAGATTTTGTTCTGTGAGAAAAAAATTTTTAACTAAATGATGATATTGTAGGGTGAAATTAAGTAAACCTTACACACCAAATCAGGGACTATTGAGGTGCCTGAAGTATTTACATTATTCTTCTTCCATTTCTCTAATTTTGGCATATTTTCTGGTAATACCATTTTATATATCATAAAATAATATATTGCTTCTATATTACTATGTGTTTTTTTATGTGAGTACTGCATCTTCCTAACAGTCTGCAAACCTGTAGAGTTTAACATTTCTCTAACATACCCAAAGGGAAATTCCACGCACTCTACTTCGTCCACAAAGACAGGAGAAAATGCAGTGATTTTTCTATGAAGTGCCTTTTATTTACTTGTAAAGGACTTAACATTCAGTCTTCAGTGGGTCTGCTTAAATGCTACTTGTCATGTACTTAAAAGTTTCTCATACAGAATAATGGCATCTTATTCACAGTCTAACCTTTCTACACTTCCCACTTACCAATATGCACAATAGTCTCAAATATTGCATGATTTTTTATTATGCTGCATTTTCTGTATAACCTAAACCTTATTAAGTATTGCCTTATAGCAATATTCTGCCCTAGGCTCATCTACCTCTGTGTCAGCCCTTCTTTCTTACTGCACTACAATATCTAATTCTCTGCTTCAGGTATTCCTCCGGTGTTCAGAATAGTTAAAGAAGGTCCTCCTATATGAAGATAGACTAATACCTATCCTGAGAATGGGATGTATCTTTACTTTCAGTGGGCAGACAACTGCTCTTATTATCTAGTTTTTCAAATGGCAAAGATCTGGAAAAATGAATGTCGAGTTTGATTGACAGTGAAATTAGTCTTTACTTGATAAATTTGACAATGAGATGATCTTGTGATTTAAATAAAAATGAGGAAACTCACTCCAGATAAATCTTAAGGGTGATTTGTTTTTCTAGGTTGTTTTTTTGTATCACTGGGTGTACATCTAAGTATCAGATAATGTTCAACCTTCTTGTAAATTTCTTTTCAGGTAAGGGACCCAAGACTTATGGGGTTCAAAGGATTTGCCCAAGTTAGCATACAAATAATGTTTTAGCTTTATCTTGTTTCCCATAAATGTCAAGGAGAGCTTTTCTCCATCCCAAAGCTGTGATATATAAGTCACCCTTCCGAAGATTAATAACCTTTGCCAAGATTGGAGTTGATTTATGCTCTGACTCTGTTGGCAACAGAGGCCTCCTTACCCAGCCCTCATCAGCTACATTGATTGGGCACCAGAGCTTCACCCAGCCTGCTGCTTAAGCAGATGCTAATGGGCAAATGAGCAGCAGCAGGGGGGCAGGCTGGGGTGATCTTCATTCATTAGCAACTGTTCAAGCAGCAGGCTGAGGGATTCTACAGATGCTGAGAAAGACACTAGGATGAACATTGACCTCAAAGGTACTTTTTCAAACAAAACTTGAGTTTTCCACCAGGTCAGGTTGCTATGTTTACCAAAACCGATTTCCTATGATACATGGCAAACAAAGGTCCTGCTTTCTTTTTCAGGTTTCTGTGTACTTGTGTTGATGTCAATGCATGTATCAAAATCAATTAAGTTTAGATTTTTGATTCTAAGCTACTGTCCTATAAAACTGCTTAGTCATAATCTCAGCAGGACTTACAAATCACAGATTCTAATTCAGTGGGCAAGGAGTAAGAATTGGCGAATCTAATTTTAACAAGTGTCATGGGATATTTTTTGATACAGTGAAAATACAGCACATTTTTCAAAGTGGTACACTTCAAAACCTTGCCCAATACTCTTTTGTCATGATACTCAAGTGATCATTAAAAATACAATAAACTCATGCTTATGTCCACTTTTTGAATGATAAACTTTGAGAAAAATCTCAGAAACCAGTTTTTTTTTTTTTAAGAGAGAAGGACAATGAGAGAGAGAGAAACAGAGAGAAACAATTTTTATTGAGTTTTTCACAAAGCTTTTGTTGCTCTGATACTTAGTTGTGTACATGGGTGCTGGGGCTTGAACCCTTGAACTTGCGCTTGCTAGGCAAGGGCCATAATATCTGAACCACCTCTCCAGCCTGTCAGAAACCAGTTTTTAAACAAGAAATTTTAGGATTCTGTTTCATAAAGGCAGGTGAAAAAAAGTAAAATCTGGGCAAAAGGGTAGATTCCAAATTATTTGAAAGTTCTAAGAATTTCTCCTTAGAAGACATGAGCTGATTTTAGAAGCAATTTCTTAATTCTATCTTTTGAAAGGATCAAAGGAAGATTTATAACATTACCCGTTATATTACCAGCTTGCCTTCTGAGCATCGAAAGCCAATGAAATTGTGTTTAGCTTTCCACTACTTGCCTCATACCTGTTTTTTATCTATTTATTTATCTATCTATATATCTATCTATTTATTGATTTCTGAACTGTTTACAATGCTGACCAAATTCTCTCAGGAAGTATTTTCTGGGGTCACTTTTGCGGTCAGGGTATGCATGCCTTGGGTCATGGCTCTTGTCCAATTATTTGTACTGCTTTATATAATTATACTTTGGTATTTGAGATAATAGCCAATTGAAACTGATCAGCTGTCCTTTAATTTAATGTTAATTAATTCTATTAAGTTTACTAACGATGTCTTAAGAACCACAGACATGGTAGCTTAAACATCTTAAATTTATTCTCTTAGAGAAGATACCTGGAAACTGGAAATCTGAAATCAAGGTGCCAGTGGATTTCTTTCCCTCTTGTAGGCTTTGAATGAGAATCTGTTTGACATCTTACCCTGAGCTTCTGAAAGCTCTGGAAGTCTTCTGAGCTCCTTGGTTGTGGATTCATCATTCCAGTCTCTACCTCTATCTTTACATGCTTCATCCAGTATTTTTTTGGTATGAGATCTCCCTCTTGTTTTCTTATAAGGATATCAGGCAATAGATTTAGGATGACCTCATACTAAGATGAAATAAATTCCCATTCACAGGCACTGGCGGACAAGGGACAGATCTTTAGAAAAGTCAGTGTACAACACGCTGAAATCATTGAAATCTGAGGATATACACTCTTAAGGAAAAACATGTATAAATTATTTTTACAAACCTTATCTATAATTATGTATATTACACATTTTCAAGTCCCTTTTCATGAAAAAATAAAAAATTATGTTTCTGTTTTTTCTAAAGAGTTAAACTAACTCTCTAATTTATCTTATTATATTTTACTCAGTAGTACTAGGATTGAACCCAGGGACAGTCTATCCTTATTTTTACTTTTAATTTTGTCATAAGATCTCCCTAAGTTGCCTAGGCTTCCCTCCAACATGCAATTCTACTACGTCAGTCTCCCAAAGAACTGGAATTATAGGCATACACCACAGTGCCCAGCTAATTTTAAAGATATTTCCTTAAGGGGCTGGAGCGGTGGCTCAGCGGTTTCGGCGCTTGCCTGGCAGGCGCGAGGACCCGGGTTCAAACCCCAGCACCACATATACAACTGAGTGTTGGAGTAACTAAAGCCATGTGAAAAAACTAAATAAAATTGTTGTTCTCTTTCTCTGTCTCTCTCACTGTCCCTCTCTCCTTATTAAAAAAAAAAAAAAGATATTTCCTTAAGACCTGAATTTAATATGTGAATATTTTCAAATTAAGCAGGAATTTTTGAACTGAAATAAATTTAACATGTACACTTTCTGTTAGAGGCATTTAATTATCAAATTCAGTCACCCATTATAGTAAATTTTTGTGCTTGTTGTCAAGTTTTTATAATTGAAAATAATTCAGATTCACTTTTATATTAACTTCAAGAGAAATGATTTGAACAATTTATGCAATGTAGGTTCAGTTTCATATCAAACTTTACTCTTTGCTTTAATCAGCTTTTTTTGCTGCTGTGACTCAAATGCCTGAGAAGAACAACACAGGAAGCATCTATATTGGAGCTCACAGTCTCAGAAGTCTCAGTTGACAGACAGCCAACTCCCTTCCTGGGGGCTTGAGAGAGGAATAACATCATGGTGGAAGTGTGCAGAAAGGGAAAGTAGCTAAGGGTCAGGAGACCAGGAACCAGAGAGAGTGAGAACTCCTCTCATGGACAAAATATAAACCCACCTCCTCCAGACACACCCTATCTGCCTGCAATTACCACTCAGTTAATACCATCAGGGGATTAATGCACTGATGAGGTCAAGGCCCTCATAATCCAATATGTTCACCTCTAAACTTTCTTGCACTGTCTCACACATGAATTTTTGGGGGATACCTAATGTCTAAACAAAAACACTATTCAAAATACTTTTAACAGTTAATAAGTATAAAACTAAGGGTTTGGAGGTCTGAGGTTTTGATATTAATTATCCAACAAGTAGAAAATTTCAAGGCAAACTAGTCCTGTTTACTTGTATTCTCTTGCTCTCTCTTTTCCCTCACCTACCATGATGCAAGATTAGAACACTCATGTGTCATCTGTTTTTAAATTCTCAGTTCAATTGCAGAAAGGAGAAAACAAGCCAGCAGAATGCTCCTTGCAAAGCACTAGAAGTATCAGTTGCACATTTTAGATTCACCAATTCTTGTCCTTTTGGCCCCAGGAGGCCTGGGCTGCTTTACCTTGCTGCTGTGATGAGAATATATGGACACATTTTCCTTATTAGATCAAAGAAGAAGGACATTACATGAAGTCCTTGCAAATGAAATATCAAAATTGGCTCAAGTATACACTTTCATTCTAATCAAATACCATTCTCTTTTTCCAGAATCAATAGAGGAAACCAAAGAAAGGAGACAAGTGGTCTGAAATTAATATAGCTGGTGAAATCAGACTTAAAGTGGCTCCATTTATTCTCGCAGTTGACTTGAACACCTGAAACATGGAATTCATAATTAGAATGCCTTGGAAAAAACAACTTAATTTATAGATGGGATCCAAAAACTAACATGCAGGCTTCAATAGTTTTGCTATTGAGTTGTACTCTACTCTTGATTGGGTAATTCAAGGTGAAATTGGTTGAAAACAATTATTTGAAAAGTCACTTTTTTCCAAAATGATAACATAGCTTTTTTTTCACTTTCACATACATTTAATCTAAATAAACTCCTTTTAAAATACTGTTTTAGCTTTAGTTAGCCTAATGCTAAGGTTGCTAAATTATTGGTTATTTGTACATGATTAGTCT
>PVKS010008892.1:0-66290 GCA_004027875.1 Aplodontia rufa | reverse complement strand
TGAAATCAATGCAATTGAGAACAAAAAAAAAAAAAAAACTATACAAGCTATTAACAAAACTAAGAGTTGGTTCTTTGAAAAAATAAACAAGATCGATAAACCCCTTGACAACCTCACTAAAAGGAAGAATGCAATGAAGCAAATCAACAAAATCAAAGACAAAAATGGGGATATCAACACAGACTCATCCAAGATCCAGAAGATTATCAGAAACTATTTTGAAAATTTACACTCTGCCAAGTTTGATAGCCTGTAGGACATGGACAGGTTCTTGGACATACATGACATCCCCTCTTTAACCCAGGAGGACATTATCCTCAATGGAGAAAGACTGAAAGCATTTCCACTGAATTCAGGTACGAGACAAGGCTGTCTGCTTTCGCTGCTCTTGTTCAATATAGTCCTTGAAACCCTTGCCAGAGCTATCAGGCAAGACAAGGAAATCGAAGGAGTTCATATAGGAAAAGAGGAAGTTAAGATATCTCTATTTGCTGATGACATGATTCTATACCTAGAAGACCCAATAACATCAACCAGAAAACTCCTAGAGTTTATAGGCGATTTTAGCAAAGTAGTTGGCTACAAGTTTAACTCCAGTAAGTCACTAGTATTCCTTTACTCCAGCAACAAATCCACAGAAGAAGAAATCAGGAAATCTTTCACATTCACCATCCTCCTCCAAAAAAATGATATACTTAGACATTAACTTTACAAAGGATGTTAAGGACCTCTACAAAAAAAACTATCAAACACTAAAAAAAGAAATTACAGAAGACCTGAGTAGATGGAAAAACATTCCATGATCATGGTTAGGCAGAATCAATATAATAAAAAAGGCCATTCTACCCAAAGCCCTATACAGATTTAATTCAATCCCCATGAAGATACCTGTGGCATTCTTCACAGATACAGAAAAAGCAATTCTCAAATCATATGGAATAACAGGAGACCCAGAATAGCCAAAATATTACTCTATAGGAAAGAAAAAGTAGTGGGTATCTCAATCCCTGATATCGCATTCCCTCTGCCCGCAGAGAAGACGCAACACGCGGTTGTGTTGGGAGAGCTTTTATTTGGTCGACCTTCTTCTTCCTCCTCTCTCTTCCCTTCTCTAGGGAAGTTACAGTCACAAGACAAAAAAACCTTTTCTCAACCAATCGCATTGCTATATTGAGGCATGCGCATTCAGGAATCACGCGCTAGGCATGCAAGCCCCTGACCAATGAGAATCACTTCCTCATTTACGCCAGACCGCACTGGCACAGTGCCAGCCGCCATCTTAAGGAGCCTGTCTCCAGGGCTGGGGTCCCGGACACCCTGACACCCTGCCCTGAAATTATACTACAGAGCCATAGTAGCAAAAACAGCATGGTATTGGTATCAAAACAGAACTGAAGATCAGCGGAATAGAATAGAAGATCCTGAGAATAACCTCCATAACTTTAACTATTTGATATTTGATAAAGGGGGCAAAAGTGTAGCGTGGAAAAAAGAAAGTCTGTTCAACAAATGGTGTTGGACAAATTGGACAGCCATGTGTAGACAAATGAAGCTCAATTCTTATCTTTCACCCTGCACAAAAATTAAATCAAAATGGGTCAAAGACCTGGATATTAAGCCAACAACTTTAAACTTACTAGAAAAAGAAATAGGGTCAACACTACAACACATAGGAGTCAGCAGCACCTTCCTTAACAAAACTCCCATGGCTCAAGCAGTAAAGTCAAGAATAAATGAATGGAATGCAATTAAACTAAAAAGTTTTTGCACAGCTAAAGATCTAGTCAAGGACATCAAGAAAGAACCTATAGAATGGGAGAAAACCTTTGCCTATTACACCTCGGACAGAGGGTAATATACAGAATATATAAAGAACTAAAGAAACTAAACACCAAAATCACAAACAATCTAATCAATAAATGGGCTATAGATCTTAAAAGAAACTTCTCACCAGATTAAGTCCCGAAAGCCCATAAATATATGAGATAAATGCTCTACATGATTAGCTATAAGGGAAATGCAAATCAAAACTTCAATGAGATACCACCTCACTCCTGTTAGAGTGGCAAAAATGAAAAAATTGGAAAAACAACAGATGCTGGAGGGGCTGTGGGAAAAGAGGAACACTGTTACACTGCTGGTGGGACTGCAAACTGGTTCAGCCACTATGGAAAGCAGTGTGGAGAATCCTCAATAAATTAAGGATGGCACCACATTATGACTGTGCTATCCCACTCCTGGGTATTTTCCCAAAAAATTTTGAATCAGCATATTATAGTGATGTGGCTTCATCGATGTTTATAGCAGCTTAATTTACTATAGCTAGATTATGGAATCAACCCAGATGCCCCTCACTCGACAAGTGGATACAATAGCTTTGTTCATATATACAATGGAATACTACTCGGCCATTAGAGAAGATGATATTATGGCTTTTAATATCAAATGGATAGAGATGGAAAGAATTATGCTAAGTGAAGTATCCCAAGCTCAGAGATTCAAGGGCTGAAGTGGTATCTCTTATCTGTGTAAGCTAGAATACATGGGGAAGCAATATGTTAGACGGCTAAGCTAATAATAACTTCAAATTGTGTGATTCTCAAAGCAACAGGAAGATGACTCCGGAGGTTACTTGGAGGTGTAGGGAGGGGAACAGGTTGGGGAGGGTGTAGGAAGAACTCCTAGGAGACTGGAGGGTGGGAATATTGAGGTATCATCTCAGAGGTAGATCTCAGTCCTCCACAAAACATCCATTTAACTCAGGAGTTCTTCTGGGGGAAACAGCAACAGGGGAAACCCAAGCTGGGCATCCATGATATGGCATTAGCCCTGGATAATTAAGTATATATACATTGATTCTTGAATGCTTGATAATGTTTCCCCCTCAATTGTATATCTGTTTCTATCTAATAAAAAAAGTTTAAAAAAAGGCCTAAAGTGACTTACAGAAAAGAAAATATCAATATATGAATAAAAGTTATATTTTATAGATTATTGGAATGCAAACCAAAGTAAAAATGGAAATATGCTCCCCCTTTATTTTGTTAAAAAATATTAGAAAATACAACACTACCAAAATTGGTGAGGATATGAATCAATGAAAATATTATGTACTGCTTGTGAAAATGAATTGAGAAAACTGACTTGTAAATTAATTGAGTATCATCTATTAAATTTGAAGATGCAAATACAATTATTTCCCATAAATTGTATTTTAAAAATACAATCTAAAAATGACTGAATAAATAAATAAATAAATACTCTATTCATGGAAAAGGCTATCCTTCCATACTAATAAGTGAATGGTAGTGCATACATGAGTGTGGGGTTAAGAGACAATTTTCCATGGCATTTCTGTACATCTCGTATGAGGTTTTATCCTGAACTATTTTCTCAGGATTGTTTACAGAACAAACAACTTTGAAAAAGAGAGTATCTTCCTCTTGAGTAGTGTACAGATCTTTTTACTATCTAAGAAAATAGTGTTACCTTTTTGGTCAAAGTTTAACTGTTTGGTCAAGACCTTCTTTTCAAATGCTAGAGATCCTAGTCTCCAGTTAGTTTACTGCGGCACTGGTTAATGATGTGTGCAGTAATCAGCTGGCCTTGAAACCATGTCATCCCTTTTGGAGGTGGTGGTATACCCATGAGAATTTGTAGAAACTACTGCCTGTGGTGGTGGGAGAAATCAATTCCTTTCTCCATACCTAGGAGTCCTTTGTATTCTACCAGAAACTGAAATTGTAACAAACTATCTCATCAATTTGACTATAGGGGTTAAAATCTCAGACCCTTCAGTTTTGACATGTTCTACACTTTAAAATGTATTGCTTAACTATTAATCAAATGGAATTAACAGACATCTATAGAATATTCCACCCCAAAACATCTGAATTTACCTTCTTCTCTGCATCACATGGTTCTCTTTGTAAAATAGATAATATTCTAGTCCACAACGGAATTTTAGCAAGTACAAAAAAAAAAAACTGATATAATCCCATATATCCTAACAGATCATAAAGGGATGTTGCTAGTAATCAATAGCAAGATAAAAAGCAGAATTCACATAAATAGATGGAGAAGGAATAATACCCCCTTATAATAAAGAATGTATCAAAAAGATCTCAGAGCTGAAATCAAGAAACTCTTGGAAAAAAGTGAGAATGAAGCCTCTATATATCAAAGTCTCTTTAGCATGAAAGCATTCCTAAGAGGAAATGTTATAGCTCTAAGTGCCTACATCTAAAATCTAGAGAGATTCCATACCAACACTTAAACTGCACCTCAAGTCCTTACAACAAGAACATTCCAATCCCATTCCCCCAAATTAGTAGAAGAAAGGCATTAATCAAGATCCGAGCTGAAATCAATGAAATTGAGAATAATAAAAACAAAAATAAAGAATCAACAAAATGAAGAGTTGGTTCTTTTAAAAAATAAATAAAATTGACAAATCACTAGCCAATCTCACCAAAATAGATAAATAAATAGCATAATGAAAAGAAGCAAATAAAAAAAACAGAGGTCCTTCTGAAATTAAGAACATTATCAGAATCTATTACAAAAAAAACTGTACTCTGCAAACTGGATAATCTGGAAAACATGAACAAATTCCTAGCCACTTTCAACACCCACAAATTGACACTGGAGGATATAAGAACCCTAAACAGACCAATGTCAGGTAACAAAATTGAAATGGTGATTAAAAGCCTTCCAAAAGAGAAAGCCCAGAAACTGATAAATTCTCAGCTGACTTCAACCAGAGTTTATGAATTTTTACTTCTGTTTATTAAGTTATTCCATGAAATTGAAAAGGAAGGAACCCTCCCAAACATTTTTTTGTGATAAAACTGTAACCCTGATTAAAAAAAAATAACAACAAAGACACTTCAAAAAATGAAATTACAGGCACATATCCCTAATGAACAGAGATAGCTACAAAAATCCTTAACAAAATTCTAGCAAACCATATTCAAAAAAACATTAAAAATATAATAAACCATGACCAAATGGACTTCATTCCAGGGATACGAGGCCAGTTGAACATATGCAACTGAATAAATGTGACTCATTATTTAAACAAAATTAAAGAGGAAACACACATGATCATCTCAATTGATGCAGAAAAGTTCTCTGATAAAATCCAACATCCATTCATGTTCAAAACACTGGAGAAGTTAGGGTTAAAGGAAATTATCTTAACCTAGTAAAGGCCATCTATGCTAAAGTCACAGACATTATACTAAATGGTGAAAAACTGAAAGCATTCCCACTAAATTCTAGAATAAGACATAAATGTCCACTCTCATCACTTTTTTTTCAATATAGTCCTTGAAACCCTACCCAGAGTAATCATGCAAGAGAAGAAAATCAGAGGTGCAAAGATAGGAAAAGAGGAAGTCAAACTATCACTATTGGCTGATGATATGATCTTATAACTAGAAGACCCAAAAACTTCCACTAGAAGAATTCTAGTGTTTATAAATGCACTTAGCAAAGTTGCAGGATACAAGATGAAAACCCAGAAATCAATAACTTTCCTATACTCCAATAGTGATTCAGCTGAAGAAGAAATCAGGAAATCCATCCCATTCACAATAACCTTAAAAAATAAAATAAAATACTTGGGAATTAATTTAGCAAAGGAAGTAAAAAGCCTCTATAATGAAAAATTACAGAACATTGAAGAAAGAAAATGAATGTGACCTGAAAATATGGAAAGATATCCCATATTCTTGGATAGGAAGAATTAACATTGTCAAAATGGTGTTCTGCAAAAGTGCCATGCTGATTAAATCCAATTGCCATGAAAATACTAATGACATTCATGGATATAGAAAACTCAAGCCTCAAATTTACTTGGAAGTATAAAAAATCCAGAATAGCCAAATCAATACTAAGAAAAAAAACACAAAGCAGGAGGTATCACAATACCTAATCTGAAATTATACTATAATGTTGGGGATTCCCCCAACATGAGGTCCAGCTGGCTTGTAAAAGAATTGGTGGTAAACAACTCTAAAGGGTCCAGCTGGCTTGTAATTAGCAGATTGCCTGAGCGCATGACTAAGCTATTTGGCCACTCTTTTGTTACAATTGGGTAAATGTGTTTGCACTGTACCCCTACTGGTTGTTGTAATGGATAAATAGAGTAGTGACTAGTCAGGTGGAGCAAGCAGCCCTGTCATGAAGGAAGAAAGCATAGAACCAGAGAAGAAGGTTGTCAGCCAGCAAGCAAGCAAGCATGCAAGCAGCCCTGTCCTGAAGGAAGAAAGCAGAGAAGCCTAGAGTCAGAGAAGCTGAAGCAGAAGCACAGAAGCATGGAAGAAGCAGCAGCAGAGAAGGCGGAGAGATCAGCAGCGGTAGAAGATGCAGGTAGTAAGAGCCTCAGCTGCAGAAACAGGGACTCTGGTATGGCAATAGAAACAAGGACTGTAAATGTGAATAGCCTTGACTCAAAGAGAGGGAAGGCGGGAAGCGCCTGGAGGCCTTTAGCTGAGGCAAAGGGAGAAATAAAGTGCTTGGAGAACTTAAGACCAGTGGGTCTATTTTAATCTCAGTTCAGCCGCCAAATGAGAGCCTTGTCCAGTTCCTGCCAGCTGGGACCGGACACTATAATGCTATCGTAACAAAAGCAGCATGGTATTGGTGTCAAAACAGACATGGAGATGAATGGAATAGATTAAAAGCCTCAGAGACAAATCCACAAATCTTTAACCTTCTGATATTTGACAAAGAGATCAAAGATATAATTTGAAGGAAAGAAAATCTATTGAACAAATGATGCTGGATAAACTAGACAGCCATATGCAGAAAAAAGGAATTAAATTCTTATCTCTTACCCTACAAAAATATTGAATCAAAATGGTCCAAGGACCTAGAAATTAAGCAAGCTACCATACAACTGTTTGGAGAAAAACTAGGATCAATACTCCATCATACAGGTGTAGGCACCCATTTCCTTAATAAGACTCCTATAGTACAAATGTTAAAAATAGAATCTATGAGTGGGATGCCATTAAACTAAAAAGCTTCTGCACAGTCAAGAATTCTTAGTCAAGAATGTGAAGAGAGAGCCTACAGAATGTGAGAAAATCATGGCCAGTTACTTTTCTGACAGGTGACTAATATTCAGAATATACAAAACTAAAAAATCTTAATACCAAAAACACATTTAACCCAATCAATAAATATGCTAAAGAACTAAACAGAAACTTCTCAGCAGAGGAAATATGGAAGGCCAATAAATATATAAAAATATTCCACATCTATATCATACAGAAAAATGCAAAACTACATTAAGATTTCCACCTTATTGGGCTGGAGCGGTGACTCAGCAGTTACAGTGCTTGACTTTCATGCACGAGTATGTGGGTTCAAACCTCAGCACCACGTGCACAATGAAGTGTCCAAGCAATGAAAGTCCATGAAAAGACTAACTAGCATTGATTCTGTCTTTCTCTCTCTTTCTCTCTTTCACTGTCTCTCTCTCTTAAAAAAAAAAATTCACCTCACTCTATTCAGAATGGCAAAGATGAAGAATACCTAAAAGGGATGCTGGAGGGGAGGGGTTGTCAGGAGAAATGAACATTTACTTTTGCACTGTTGGTGGGACAGTAGACTAGCATAAATTAACTCTGGAAAGTAGTATGGAGACTCCTCAGGAAACTAGGGATGGAACGACCGTAAGACCCAGTTATCCCACTCCTAGGTATTATCCCAGAAGAAATAAAATCTGCATATTACAGTGACACAGCTACTTCAATATTTATAGCAGCACAATTTAAAATAGCTAAATTATGGAATCAATCCTGATGTTTGCCATTGGATGAATGGATTCAAAAGTCGTGATATACATATAAAGATATGTGGAGTAAACCTAAGGATACAATGAAGGATAATCTCTGAACAGACAAGGACATAGTCAAAACAGTCAAAAGACAACCAACAGAATGGGAGAGAATCATGGCCTGTGATCCCTCTGACAGGGGACTAGTATCCAAAATTTACATAGTACTCAAAAACTCAATAACAGAAACACAAACAATCCAATCAATAAATGGGCCAGAGAGCTAAACAGAAACTTCTCAACAGAGGACAATGAGCAAGCCAATGAATACAGGAGAAAATGTTCTAAATCACTAGCAATCAGAGAAATGCAATCAAAACTAGCTTAATATTTCATCTCAATCCAGTCATACTGGCAAAGATGAATAATATGAATAATAACAAATGCTGGAGGGGATATGGGGAGATAGGAACACTAGCACACTACTGGTGGAATTGCAGACTGGTCCAGCCACTCTGGAAAGCAGTATGGAGACTCCTCAAAAAATTAGGGCTGGATCCAACATACAATCCAGCTATCCCTCTTCTAGGTATTTTCCCAGAGGAGTTAGAATCAGCACATTACAGCAACACAGCAATATCCAGGTTCATAGCAGTTCAATTTACAATAGCTAAATTA
This sequence comes from Aplodontia rufa, assembly GCA_004027875.1. Taxonomy (NCBI): domain Eukaryota; kingdom Metazoa; phylum Chordata; class Mammalia; order Rodentia; family Aplodontiidae; genus Aplodontia; species Aplodontia rufa. Next base: position 57,823 of record PVKS010008892.1, on the reverse strand, counting down.
TCCCTCCCTGGGTAAATGGATCCAAAAAACTCTGATATATATATATAGATATATATCAGATATATGTATCTGATATATATACATACACACACACACACATGGAGTTCTACTCAGCTATTAGAAACAATATTTCATCTATTGAAGGTAAATGGATGGCATTGGAAGAAATCATGCTGAGCGAAGTTAGTCAAACACAGAGAGTCAAGGGCCAAATGATATCCCTCATTTGTGGAGGCTGGACCTAAACCCAGGCTTGGGAGTAAAGTAGACAAACTCATGTATTAGATCCATAGAACAAAAATGCAAATTTTTAATATTTTTGAAATATAGTTGCAAGATACTTCATAAGATGTTTGAACAAGCTATGCTACATACCTGTACAAAAATGTAAATGTTTAATCCCATTGTCAAATATTTTGAAGAATAACAAGGGATGATGGGAAGGGAGGAGGAGAAATATTGGAACTAAGAAAAAGCATTGTACATTCCAAGCAGTTATAAATATCACTGTATATACTATAGCCATATATGTGAAAAATGTTCTTCATAGGTATAAGGATTATATCACTATATTTGGATTTTTTAGGAACAATATAGGACCCAGAAGAAAGGCAAGGGATCAGCGGGCGGGAGGAGGGCTGGATCCAACATACAACCCAAGGATGTGGGGGAAGAAGAATATTGAACAAATTGTATTGCTGAATTGTGTTTATTTAGGAATATGTGACAACTAATCCCAACATTATGTAAATCTATAATGCACTAATAAAAATAAATTTTAAAAAGACAATTAAAGATAGTCAAGTTTATATAATAAACTCACCAAAGTTGTAATAATACAGTATTGGGAAAGTTATGGGGAAATGGGGGCAGGGGCACATGGGACAAGGGAGATTGGGGAGTGAAAAGAGAGGCTATAAATAGTGTATGTTGTATTTCATTGTGCTGAGAAGCTTAATAATACTCATACTGGCATTTAAAACTATAAAATTCAAAAAAATTATTTTTATATGTATATATACATTAATATCTGCAATGAGGGAATGCAATAGACGTTGGAGAGTGGTTATCACATCTGAATGGGATCCTGGGTAAAGAATGTGTCCAAGTCACACTTGGACATATATAAGAATGTGTATTAATGAAACCTTTCACTCTGCAAGACTGCATTACAATAATAAAAAATAATTTATAAAAAAGTAATTTAAATAGTAAGGCACCAAATTATTGAAATCATGAAAATACTACTGTTGCTAACAAACTTAGCAATGGAAGAACATGTATGTAATGATTACATTATTGAATATTAAAATATGCAAAGTCAAATAATGCAAATATATTAAGTGAAATTAAAAATAATTACAAGTTAATATTAATGAAAATTTGAAATATTATATACCTTGAAAGAAGGGAAAGAAAGAAGAATAAGAAAGTTCATGTATGGATACATAAAAATATCAGTTACTTGATTTTTTTAACTGTGTAGAATTTCCTTTTACCATTCTTGGCAGGACTGTCCATTCATCTATTATATTTTAGAAGTGTGTTTTAAGACTTAAATAAATCTAAAAATTCAAAACAAACCAAAGAACATTGAGTGATTAGAGAATATGACCTAGTAATGACCAGTATTTTCAAGTGTGTGGGTGTTTTTGGAGGAACCTACGTTACAAGTCTATGACTAGTTATCTAGGCTGATTCTACAACTTGATGATTGTAAACTTGCTGGTAACACTGAGATACAGATATAACTATATTGTGCTGAGTTTAGCTCTGTCGGATAGCTTGCAGAGTGAGATAGCTGGGACATATTGTGGATTCTTTTGAGGAATCTCCATAATGTTGTCCATAGTGGTTGCATTAATTGGAAGTCCCACCAAAACATGTAGGTGTGAGGGATGGGAAAGGATGAGGCAGATAAAAAAGATCATTCTTGAAATTACAAAATGAGAATCTAGGGAAATTAAGAACAGAAAATCATGTTGAAACAAATAGAGATTAGGAGATATGTATAGGTTAAAGAAAAGGCTTAATTGAATGATTAACTAAAAGAATTAGAAATATATTTCTGTCAAGTATTAGATTGTTAGCACTTTTATATGTTGAATCATATCCGAGATGTTATTTCAAAGATAGAAGTACAGATGTAGATTGCTTAAATAGAATGAAAGACAAGGTCATTAGAATTCAGGAAATAAAGTTAATGTATTAAAAGAATTATCATACAAATATTGTATTTACCCAGAATGATGGGCACATTTGAACTTCAAAAGGTTATGTATAAATGTGTTGTCCAATCCACCAACACATGAAAAAAATAATTTGGAGGTTGCTAAATGAAAATGGGAAACTAGTAAAATACTGTGAGGCTTGAAAACCTGAATATACATTGATTATATATTGAAGACTGCAAGGATGGTTGAAATAATAATAGATTTTAAAAAATATATTACTATGAGCATTGAGGTTTGTAGAACATTAAGAGTATTATAGGTAAGAATCAAGCTTTTTTCAAAAAGTATTTTTATAATAATGATCATTAAATTCATTCTGATTTTGTAGAAATTTTATGTATGTCCATCGGTACATTTTTGTTTGTTTACTTAAGCCTTAAATTCTTTCATTTTACACAGCCATGGACTTAACTGTTAAAGCTGTTAAATATCTTTATACACATTAACAATGCCCTGCCTTTTCCCCTACCCTTAAAATTTGGCTTCAATCCAGCAAATGCAGATGTCTACACAGTAGGTAGCCTACAAGACCCATTTTGGTGCTGGTGTGGAACCAGATGTTAAAATAGTTTGACAATCACCCTTGTGTATACCTGCATTTCCATACAAAAAGTTATATGAATATATCTTAATATCCACAACAGATAGCTGTGATTATACCCTCCTAAATATCATCAAACCTCAAACCATGACCATTATTCCATCTAATCAGGAGTTAATTGTTTTATCTTCTAAGCCGCATGTGCATAACCCTCTTCTTTCTTTTTCTCACTTTATTCAGTATAGAGCGTACAGCCAAAATTGTAACACCTCTGTTGTCAATATCTTTAGCTCTTATGCTTCACTTCTTTCTGGCTATCATTTTGTATTGGGCTTAGGACTTTATTCTGTACCCTTATTTGCTCAAATCTTTACAAAAGTTATCTCAAAATGTCACATTTCTTAGTTTCCTGTATAAACTAATGGAAATTCAAGTAGCTGTCTCCTGCTGATACTGTTCCACTGAATTTCATGCATCTTCAGGCAACTGCCTACTAAATATCTTCATTCAAAGATATCATTAGGTACTTATTCTCAGAACTTCACAAAACTAAATATGACTTCCTTATCCTGCAATAATGTGTCTACGTGGAATTTCCATTTTTCTTCTTTGCCTTCAATTTTTGCCTTTCTTTCTTAAGTGAAAGTTGATGATGTATTCAAATGCAATTTACAATCAAGAATCCTGCAAATGTGATGGGAACAAAGTTACACATCTGCTATCTCATCCCCTCAGGAGGCAGAGGCAGGAGGATTCCAAGTTCTAGGCTAGCCTGGACAACTTCACAAAATCTTGCCTCAAAATAAAACAGAAATGGACTAGCCATGTGTTAGATCACTTACCCAACATGTGCACATCCCTGGGTTCAATCATCAGTACAGAAAAATAAACAAGCAAATCTGGAACTCTTCATTGAAAGCTCTTCATCCTCATTGCCCACTTCCAAACTGTGAACATAATCCTGCTTCCATGGTGACATATGTAGAAGTCACATGTTAAAACTGACCTAAGCCAGTTCAGTAAAAGTGAATCTTAATCATATTGCTCAGAATGTTTGAAAACAGAAAATACAGACTCTCTGTCACTTTGTGTTTGAAAAATATTATGTAGCTATGGGAGTTTTAAAGCAACTAAGCATGAGCCATGCAGTTCATAAGAGCCAAACTATGAAACCAGCCTAGGTGTGCGATAACAGATAAACAGATAAAGAAAGCATGGTATGCACACACAATGGAGTGTTACTCAGACATGAAGAATGAAACTATGGCATTTGCTGGTAAATGGATGGAAGTGGAGAGCATCATGCTAAGTGAAATAAGCCAGACCCAGAAAGTCAAGAGTTGAATGTTTCTCTCATATGCAGAAGCTAGAGCAAAGGAAGTGGGGAAAGGAAAAGAAAAAAATGGTGTAGGGATCTCAAGAAAACAAGAGAAACATCAGTGAAGTAGAGAAAGAGGATTGAGGGGAAAGGAGGAGGGACAGGAAAAGGAAAGAATGGCAGATGGAATCTGATCAAGTTTTCCTATGCACATATACGGATATTCCACAATGAATTTCACCTTGATGTATATCCATACTGCACTAATTTAAAAACAAATTTAAAAATCATATCTAAGTTTTAAATAGTCTTGAAAGAAGTGAGAGCAGACACAAAACCACACCAGGTTATATAGTATTGAAATTTTGATGATGTCACTGTAAATTTTGTAAATGGATCCTCCTTTCTGTTTCAAAAACAGCCTCTGGAATGGATGAAATCCTTTTCTGTATTCCCTGAACATCTTGTATTCTTTTTTTCATAGACAAATATTAATTATATATTTTTATAACTATTAGATGAACATTTTTTGTTTTCTTTAGAATGTAAGTTTCCACTGGATAGGAATGAGATTTTTTTTTTTTTTACTATGCACTCTCCAGTACTGTCACAAAATAAGAGTGCCAAATTGCTATTAAACCAATAAATTTAGCAATTTAAGATATTATTAAGTAAAATAAAAATTCGATGATTCAGTGGATATATGGACAGACTTTAAAAAGGGCCTCTTTTAAATGAGTTTCATAGGCTTTGAGACAAAGTCATATTTTCATCTGAACCGAATCCTCCTCCTCATTATTAATTAAAATGGAAAGGTTGCTGGGAAATGTTTGTTTTAGTAGAGATGATTTATGGCTGTCTCTTCCCAGAGTACAAGGACATTATAATATGACTAAGCATTTTTCTAATGGGATGAATTTAGTTAAGCAAAATATTTTTAAAGGCCGTCATCAGTATACCAGTGTCACTGCAGCAATGATAAATTACATTCATGTATCACATGGCCTTGGAACAGAAATATACAGGGTACTTTCTCTCTCTCTCTCTCTCTCTCTCTCCCCCTTTCTCTCTGTCTCTCTCATCTTTCATATCTCTTTCTTTACAACTTTGATAAATTTTGAAAAGTATTTTCTCAGGTTATACCTTTCACCAACATATTAAGTATCAAAATACTGATTATCTAACTTTTTGAATTAGGGACTACTCTGTTACTGTAATAAAACTCTTATGGGGTTGGGGATATAAAACACTGGCAGAACATTTGCCTAGCATAGATAAGGACCTGGGTTAATACTCAATAATAAAAAAAGATATATATATATACCAGTTTTGTGCATAATATCCGTGTTTATGAAACCAAATGCCAGTTTAATATAAAACTAACAGGATAATGTATTGCATTTCAAAATAGATGCTATAGTTATATGTATGGATATGTGTAAATAAATAAATATGTGCATACATACATATAAATAAGCAGACAAATGCATACATATATACAAATTAAGACAAAATGCTGCAGTCAATTTTTACTTTGAGTTTTGAATTAATAGCTGTAAATATCCTCCTATGTTAAAAAACTTCTACAGCCAATTAAAAATTGTCATCATACTAGACAGGACATACTTTACAAAAAAGCTTTTCCTAGTGGCTTGGTGGTTACTGAGCCTGCTGGGCCTATGAGAGGATGTGAGTTCAAACTCCATCACCACATAACAATGAAATGTCAGAGCAACGAAAGCCACATGGAAGCCTAAATAAAATGGATTCTTTGGATTCTTTCTTTCTCTTTCTCTCGGTGACCCTCTCTCAAAAACAAAAACAAGCTGTTCTGGTGATAATATGTGCTCCAATATGAACATTATGAACATTTCTGTTTTGTGTGAAAGAATTCTGGGGACTAAAGTTCACTGTTCTCCAGCACCCACAAAGAACATGCAGCACCACAAACAAATGTTCTGCAGCTTCAGTTGTTACCATGGTTCTAATTTTATAATTTTGTGTGTAAGAAAGTAACTGAGCTAATTTTAATAGTATTTGAAAAGACAAGAGAAAATGATGGCAACAATCAGTGTGCTGATAGCATCTCATGTGGAAGTTTTATGTAGAAATGTGCTTTTTGTTTTCATTTCTTATTACTTTGGGAGGTTTCTTTGATGGAGCGTTTCTTTGATGGAGCATACAAATTCCTATTCAAAGCCCATATTTTTCATCCTTTAAATAATGTATTTTTAATTTTATTCAGGAGTTGTATACACTAGTTAATATAACATTTTTCAGTTGTTTCTGATGTCTTATCCCAAATAGAAAACCTCAGTAAATGTTTATACTAGGAATATACACTATAAGTTTGAGAAGATGAGAGCACAAGGACTGTAACCTATTAGAGACTGAAAGTAAGTGTACTTTTGCCCATTTCCAAAATGTAAAGGGATAAAGCACTCCGCGTGGACCTTTGATGAAGATTAAAATGAAACAAAAATTTTACTTTCATATTCTAAAATATTATTGGTCCTCTAGACAAATAAATACAGAAAGCATACCTCATCATTGAATATTGAAACAACAACTCCTTAATTCAAAACAATTTTACCTATTCCTGGGAAATTTTTAAGAATATGTCCTTGCTCTTATATTTTTACACAAAATCCATTCTGCGTAATATATATTTCCAAAATCTATTCATGGAGAATTATCTATCAGTTTTCAGATACAAAAGAATAAAATGTTGACGCTTACATTATTTATCAATTATCAGATACCTATCTTGTTATAGCAACATACCTGGTGCTATTTGGTTCAATAAGGATCAATACTTCTTTATGGCTTTAGACTAGAATATCTTGATGGTATATGATTTTCTCTTTATTTTCCCCTCATGGAAATCTGATTATTGTCAGAAGGCATTTTTCAAAGCCAAATATTTAATTATCTTCCATTGTAGTTTTTTATTGTTCTACTTTATATCTGATCATCTTTTCTTTCTGTAATCTGGTCTAAGATTATTAATGCTAATATATTTTATTTTTTACCTTTTTTGCCATTTCCTTCAGGGTCTCTCATCATTAGAAGTCATTCGTTCTCCCAAATTTTCTCTCTTACATGCTTTTGTGACATCTATTCAGAAATTCTGGTATTCTAGACCATGCATAATCTTCAGTCCACAGAACTTAAACAGGTCTTCATTTGCTTTTAGTATTTGCATAGCAACCTGCTTCCTGGCATCAGTAGTGATTTATTTACAGAGTTCCCATGTCTGTAAGAAACAGCATTTTCCAAATGTGTCTCATGTTTAATAGAAATACATGATGACTCTCATTAAAACCAACAAAAATACAAGCAGACTCAGGATGTGTGTAGAAGTTAGGAGTAGGAAGTCACCAGTGATCTGAGAAATTTTTCATGTTTGTTCACTGACATTTTCTCTGTTGAGAAATTCAGTCCTCTTTTTCTGTTGGCATGGCTCTTCTACTCTTGTGTTTGTGGTACTTTGCACACAAATCGCCTGGAATGTCTTTCAAATGAGGGTCCTAACTCTTATTCAACACGAAGTTATCATTTAGTTACCTAATTACCATTAGGGAATTTTGTTTCTCCCTAGTTGAAATGAACAAAAATGGAGGAAAAAAATCCTGCTATGAATGGGTACAGACAGCAGAGAAGCCAAATAGAGGTGTATCTCTGATATGACATTTGGCTGGTAGAGGTCCTTTTAAGGGATATGGGCATGAGTAGGCAGAAGCAAGGAAATGTGTACTTCAGCTTCACTTATGTAACATATCAATTCTAATTCCACTGATCTCACATTCAGTGTTAACTCCTGTCAGATTTTAGCATTCACTGTATTATGTGCTCAAGTTTTTTAAAAACTTTTTATTGATGTATAATTCATATACCAAATAATTCACCATCTAAAATGTAGAAGTCAATGCATTTTATTATGTTCATAGAGTTGAGAAACAATGACAAGAATCTAATTTTGAATGCTTCTGTGCCCACCAAAAGAAACTCAGCACCACAATTTGGCAGTTCATCCAAAAATTTCAACAAACCCTAAATATTCAATGTTCATCAATATGGTAGCATGTATTACATCGTCATTTTTTGTTTGTTTTATTTTTGATAGACACATAATAACTGTACATATTCCTACAGTGCAAGTAGTTTTTCAATTCATGTAGATGATGTGAAATAATTGCTACTTGATATCCCATTACATGAGAATAACAAATTTCATTCACATTTTATTTATCTGTTTATAAGTGTATGGACACGTTGATTGTTTGCATTTTTGACCAATAAGAATGATGTTTTTCTGAACATTTGTTTGAAAATTTCATGGTGAACATGTCTTTTCTTTCAAAAGAACATATAACCATGCTCTTGAATTGAATTGTTCAATCAATGATTACTCTGCTTAAATTCTTGAGAAAATGCCAAACTGCTTCCTAAAACAATTGCACCACTTTATAGTCCCAAGAAAAATGTACAAATTTTCCATTTTCTCTATGTACTTTACCAACCATATTTGATTATTTCAGCTAATTTGATTAATTTTATTAATTTTAGTTATTGTTTTGTTTATTACCTTCCAAGTGGCTGTGAAATGGTGCTTCATTGTGGTTTTGATTTGCTTTTCATTATGACTAAAGATAATGAACATTATTGTGTTTGTTTTGTTCCTTTTCAATTTTATAAACTTGGGTTTTCTACTTACAATTTCTATCATCATTAAAGAGCTAAGATAAAATTATCTTTGTAAATCCTTTTTATAAAAACCAACATAGATATCACTTGATGTCAAATTGCTCTTCAAAGTTTTTTACAAAGATTCCACATTGAAGATATACATGCTGTTCTCACACCCTTAACTGTATTCCTACTAGTTTCCCTCTAGCATTGGAAGAGATAGCTTTTTGTTCTTTTGCAGTAGTTGCAGTAGTTGATTTATGTTGTATCAAAGCATAAAATGTTCTTAAATGTTGGACTCACATTCCAGTATAGGAAAGACATATCAATTTTGGGCCTAGAGTTTCTGAGCCTAAGGGAAAAAAGCTAAACCCTATTTCAAGGTCACTTTTATGTAAGAGCTCTGTAATTAGAATGAACTCAATAATTGTCCAGGCTACTCAATTTATTTTATTGGTTCATGGCATCCTAGCTATATTTTTTCTAAGTAACCAAGATTAAATACAGTTAAATAGAATGTACAGGTAATCTTCCAACTGTGGACATTTCAACAGTCTTCCAGACTGTCAGTTATGTAAGATTTTATATTTAAGACTAGTTTACTAGGAGTTGCCCCTGGGTCAGATTGACTTATAGTTCAGCCAGTATTTTATCAGACATTTCTTTTATCCCGTTGTACTATTGAAGCTTCTCCTCTGTGTTGATTGGTTCCTGTGGGTTTAAGGATTACTCTCAATTCTTTCCTGAAATCCTTTCCTTAATGCTCAGTAGTGGATGCACCCTAACACATTTGCACAGCTTTCCAGATACTCAGCATTAACTGTCACCCAGGGAGGGCTCATCTTGACTCTCTATCTACCTCCTTGGTTTCTTCATTGCACTTTTAGTTGTTCTGACATTCTTGTTTTATCGTGTACCTAGTAGCTTTTCAAGTTGTTCGATTAGAGCTCTTTCTTGTTATACATATCACCTAAAGGACAGAGGTCGCCAATATCTGTTCCAAATGAATTCTCTCTTTTCTGTATGCCCTTAGGACAATTTTCAGAAAGTATGAATTATCATTATTTTTATGAATCTCATCTGTTAAATTGTTTTGCTGAGGAGAAGGTCTCACAAACTTCTTTCACTGCTATTTATTCTTGAAGTCTTAACTTTTTCAAATTTTGAGAAGTGTTTTATCTTAGTTCATTAGCATTCAAATATGTGTTTGTGTGTGTGGGGTGGTTAATATTGTTTTGTTTTAGTGACTTTTGGGGAGAAAAAGTAGATATTTAGATATTAGTATACATTAACACCAAATGTTTTTCTCATCTTATTAGTAACTACACTAAATGATACCCTAACAAAAACATATTTTATATTAGCAGATACCCATCAAAAGTGGAACATACTTTCAAACACTAAATAAAGTTCCTACTTATAGTTCCATGTGTTATTTTTAATTGTTATGAAAAAAATTATGCAATTTACTATATTCAAAAACTTGCTTCCAATATCTAAACTGTCTTAATCCAATATTAATTGTGTTATTTTCATGATCATATGACAGACTGATTTCACATAAAAATGTATTTGAAGAGAAGTTTGTGCATACTCATATTTGAGCTGTGATGGTGCAATCTCATTAAACATTTATTGCAAAATAGACTAGTCAAGCATAGTTTTATTGTCCACTGATATTTCTACTTAAATCATTCAGGTTCTTAAATAAGAATTTGCTTTCAAGAATAGTCATATTTTCTGAAATTAAATTGTTTCTTGATGGAATCATTACAAATTATTTGAAAATATTGAATATATCATGAATTATACAAAACACAAGACAGCTATCTCATTAAAAACTCATAATCTACAAAGGAATAGATTAGCACTCACATTTATTTTAAAGAGAGAGAAAAAGAGGCAGACAGACAGTGAGATAGGAAGAAAAGGTTAATTTTTTAAAATGTGGGTTCTGTTTACCTCCTCTTAGTTGTGTTTGTGGTGCTGGGGATCAGGTCCTCACACATGACAAGCAGGGACTCTACTACTGAACCAGCTCTGCAGGCTGCAGGAGTCATATTTTAAGTTTTTTAAAAAAGTGATATATGAACTAATTAACTGAAAATCATTTGATTAGAAACTTCTGGAAACTATAAATGAAGTTTTTCATATTTCATTTGTACTGAAAATTTTCAAATAGCCTCTTAGTTCTTGGTTGATAATGTTCAATAAAAATAGACACTTGATAAGTGTTATGATTTTACAGGGGTCACCTGATTTCTAACACATCTGACTTTAACAAAATCTGGCAACATGGTCATCTTCTCTTCTATTTCATATCAAATTCAAATAAATATGGAGCTTCCAGCATTAAATCAGTTGCTAGTTTCAAGAAAGACCTTTTTCACTTCTGAAAACGTTACCATATTTAAATGGGAGGTGAGATTGAGGGCTTTGAAGTTGCATGTTTTTCCGTGGCTCTGAGTAATGTCTTTAGAGAAACGCCTGAATGCTGATAGATTAAACACAACACATTTGAGGTATGACTTCATTCTTTTACAGATAATTTTAGAAGCAAAGAGTAAAACTGAGAAAAGAATGACAGTGTAAAAATGAGGGGAGTCTGTAGATCTGATTTTATAAAAATGTAGTCTTATATGTAGTGTAAGATTAGAAGGATATGTAAGAAAGAAATATAAGCCCTGCTCTTACGTACTGATGCTGAACTTCAATTTTAAGGTCTATTGTTTCTGATAGTAAACATCTTTCATGGAAGCATTTCTTGTTTTACATATTTATGTTTTACATATTTATGTTTTACTGTATTGTTCCTCATCTGTACTGTATATTGGCTAAGGTAAAGAAAAATGTGGAATCACACATTACAAAATACTAATCCCTTCCACAAATCAGTTGAAAATCAATATCCCTTGAAGTCTATATTCGCGTGTGGTTAGAAAGCAACATTTGCAAAGTGCTTTGATGTGTGTCTTTACTTCAGTGAAGATTATCCACCATTTTTATACTTTGACTATGTTATTTACATTCATTAAAGACCAATCCTAACCTTTGAAATGACAAACAGCTCACTATATCAAGTGCCTCTTTCGTTATTGATCTTTTTCAAGACAAAGAAATTGTCATATTTTGAACACTTTAAATATTAGTCCATGTAAGCATGGAGTACAAGGATTTTAAATTTAATTTTTTTAATTTTAGGTTCACAGGAAAATTGAGAGGAACAAAGTTATCTAATCCACTTCTTGTACGTACACATGCATAGCCTACCCCAATATCAATGTACGCAATGAGAATGGCACATTTGTTACAGTCCACATTCACACATCAAAATTACCCAATGTCTACAGTTTACAGCAAGATTCACTCTTAGTAGTACACTTTCTATAGGTTTGTACATATATACTAATATGTATACAACACTATAGTACTGTGTAGTATTTTTAGTGCTGTAAAAATCCTGTTTTCTACTTATTCACCCCTTCTTCCTGTCAGCCCCTGACAATCACTAAATATTTTATTAACTTCATGACTTTATCTTTTCCAGAATGCCATATCACTGCAATTAGACAGTATTTAGTCTTTTCTGATTGGCTCCTTTCAATTAGCAATATGCATTTCTTTTTATGTTTTGGCATGAATAATATCCACTGTGTATTCTCACCAGCAATGAAGGAGTTTCCCTTGCTCCACGTCACAATGAGTGTCAACAATATTGTGAATTTTATCCCTTCTAATGTTATGGTGCTATCTGCTTATTTTAGTTTGCATTTTCCTTGTGATATATGATGCAGAACATGTTTCCATGGGGCTTGCTTGCCATTTGAATGTCATTTTGGTGAGATGTTCAGGTCTGCCTCATTATTCTTAGATTCCATTTGGTTGCTACTGAGTTTTAAAAATTCTTTCTACATTTTGGATAATAGTCAGTCATTGGATATAGTCAAGATTTTTTAAAATCGCTTGATGATATTTTTGGTAGATCATATATTTTTAATTTTAATGAAGTCCAGCTTATCAATTATTACTTCATGAAAATATTTAATTAATAATTTCATATCAATTATGTCTTTGGTGTTATATCTTAAAAAGTCATTGCCATTCTTCAAGTTATCCAGACTCTCTCCTATTTTATCTTTCAGGAACTTATTCTTTTCATTTTACAGTTAAGTCCATGATGTACTTTGAGTTAATTTTGTGAGGAGGTCTACATGCCTATGGTATTTACTTTGAAAATCTGTTTAAGTTAATTTTGTGAGGGTGTCTAGATGCCTTGGGGTTTTACTATGAGAACCTGTTGGAGAACCTGCAGGTAGTGACTGGGAACACTGTGTGATCTCACCTGTGACTGTGTATCTGCAGTGTTTAATTCTGAATCTCATATGTTATACTTTACACAAATTTCCTAAAAACTATATATAATTAAGTAAACAATGTACAACTGAATATTTGTCAACCATTCTGCCACCTGTCATTTATTTAGTGAATTTAGATTATTTAAATTGAATTGAATTATTGAGATATTAGGAGGATTTAAGTATTCCTTTTATTTAATTATTTTTGCTTGTTCCTTCAGTTTTTCTATTCCTGTTCTCTATGCTCTGTCTTCCTGTGGGTTTGCTGACTTAAGTATTTTATTTTTATTTATCATTAGAATTTTGAAGGTTTTTCTGTATTATTTTAACTGAGTGGATGCTCTTGGAATTACAATATGTATATATAATATAATATATATTGTTTACAAATATTAACATTTCAGTACTTCCAGTGCAATGTAAAAACGTGAGCAACTTTTGAATTCCATTCCCTTACTTTTTTTAAAGAAAGGGAGAGAGAAAAAATTTAAAAACATTTTCATCTTGTTTCCATTCTTCAACTTAATTGTGTATGTGATGCTGGGGATGGAACCTGGGTTCTTCCACATGCCAAGCATGCCTCTAAGCTACCTTTCCAGACCCTGCTCCATCCTTACATGCTGTTGCTATCAATAATATTGTTTTTATATTTTTGATGTTTCAGGATATGTGGAAAATATATGAAATAGCATTTTTTATTCATAACACATTTTACTTTTCTTTATTTTTTTAAAAAAGGAAAAGGACAGTGAAAGAGTGAGAAAGAGAAAGAGAATCAATTTTTTTGAGCTTTTCACATGGCTTCTGTTGCTCTGACACTTAGTTGTGTACCTGGGTGCTGGGGTTTGAGCTCTCGTACTTGTACATGCCAAGCAAGTGCTGTAACCGCCGAGCCAGCACTCCAACCCCAACACTTTTTACTTTTAAATAATTGTTCAAAAAATAATAAAATTAAAGAAACATCTTTTTTGTCTTTGTCTTTTATTTTCTCTTTTGAAACTTTGTTATGGCTTTCAATGTATTGAAAAGTATTAAAATTTGTAATGATAAGACTTAAAGGAAAAAAGTCTAATATTCTTCAAACTTAATTGCCATGGAAAAACTTTACATGTCATAATTTAGTGTTTTGTATACCAAAATTTACAAAATTAGCCTTCAAAAATCATATTTTTAAAATTATTACCATATTTAAAGTTAGGCCTGGCCTAAACTCTGTTTATTGAACATTAAAAAAAAGATCTCTGGGGCTGGAGTGGAGGCTCAGCGGTTGCGGTGCTTGCTTGGCATGCGCAAGGATGTGAGTTCAAACCCCAGCACCACGTACACAACAATATCTTGGAGGAATGGAAGTCACATGAAAAGCTAAATAAAAATTGCTTATCTCTTTCTCTCTCTCTCACTGTCCCCTCTTTCTTTAAAAAAAAAAAAAGATCTCTTCCTCACAGTTTGCAATGAGTGTTTATACAATGATTCATAATTAGAATATCATCAAATTCTATCTGATTACACATTAGGGGAACTTCTCAATTTAGTATGTGCGTAAGTGCTATTAATACGTGGCATACCTACATCTTTATTTCTCCAACTTTGAGCAGGGACTGACTGCTTCTTGAAATCCATAGTGCTCAAAATCTATTTACAGTTAATGTCTATTTATTAATTTTTATTAATAATTTCTTACCATCATATTCTCATTCATCATAGATTGAACACCTGGCAAAGCAGTGGTAGTTATTATTATTTTTAAGAGGTCTAGAGAAATAAACCATTAAAGTCACTTCAGTATAAGAGCAAAAATCTATACACTTCTTATTTTCAAGAAAATTTATTTGGAGGTGTTTTATTTGGTTGTTTTTACAGTAGTGGAAATTAAAGCTACATCCTTACATATGCAGGACAAGTGCTATACCACTGAGCTATATTCCCAGCCAAGAAAGATTTTTTTTAAATGTAAATATTTGTTTAGGTCAATAAGCAAAGCAAATATGTTACTATCCTCAAACACCCTTATTCAACCTCACTTCTTTATTCAAAGAAGTCCTATAATGATGTTCAACTTTTCTTTTTCATTCTATGCTAGGTTTTATGCTAATATTCAGTGGCAATATTACCATTGGGTCATAGTTAGATTTTCTAGTTTCTATTTTTACTAAATTTCATTTTCTTCCAAATTCACAAACTTTCTTTAGAAATACTAAAAATTTAGTATGGTTGTAAGTATTCTATATGGAGTTTAGCTGTTATTTCCGCAAGTAACAAAAGTCAGGGCTGGTTCAAGAGTCAGGACAAAATCTTTGTTTCTGTTCTGCTCTCTACAGTACTGGCCCCATCATATCCCTGATTGTTCAGGTAATATAGCATGGCAGCCAAAAGCAAGTGTAATATGCAATCATCATTCATTTCAACTGTAAAAGGAAAAAAAAAGGAATTTTACTTCCTGTTGATTTACCTTTAAAGAATAAACGCTTCCCTAACAAGGGGAACTAAAAATTTCAGCTATCCTCTAAAGCAGTGTCTGACAAGGAAGATGGAAAGGTAACTGTTTATAGACTGACCCTACCTTAGATACCTGGAGCTGTGGTCAAATTCCTATGAATTCCTGCAGGAAAAGAAGGGATAATTGCATTCATTTTAGAAATCCAATTTCAGCGTCTCTTTCACCTTCTTTCTGTTATTTAAAGCACACATTACCTTGGTTGCCTATTATGTTCCATAACTTTTCAGAGGACCAAAATTAATTTCATTTTGTGCTAGGATTTTGGGTTGTGAGTCAACTTCTCTGCACTATTCTGTGTGTTATTTAACCATAGAAAATAATTTCCAAGAAAACAATCAAAATTCTAAAGGAAAATGAAGAATTACATATGTACATAAGAGTATTTATGTCTCCATTCATTATTATTTTATTTATTTGATGCATAAAATATATTGCGCTGTAAGATTTTCTTAAATGTTGACTAGATCAAGCTAGGAAAAATTCATTTTTTCATGATTATGCTAGTTCATTAGCGCTGTATATTTCTAGTTTTCAGAAGGAAAATACTTATGATTATAAATTATTGTTTTTGCAAGCAATAATGTTTCTGATTGCTTTAATGGAAGAAAAATTTTCAGTGTTCAGATTAAACTAATAGGAAACTGCTGGCTGAGGGAAGGAGTTAGCAAAATACTCTCATTAGAGAAGGAGTAAATTTAATTATCCAGATTTTGTATTAGGAGCAAATACTGGAGAAAGGAAATAATTTCTTAGTTGTGCATTTGTTTTGCTCAAACTCTCCAAGGTTACACTAACCTAGAGCTGTCAAAAAGTGCTGCACTTAAAGCTTAAACAGGCTTAAACAAGTTATTTTTCAGGAACAGGCACTTTATTGAAAACCAGACCATCCAATAGACAGCTCTTCTACTTGTTTTCCAGGAAGATAACAGAGAACAAAATGAAACACATTGAAATGATAAAAATAAAATACACAAAGGAGCAAATTCAGTATTATTTCACGACTGAATTAATGAAGTTGACTGTACCGTATCAAATGTGAGTGACTAAACATAACAACAAACATTGGAAGAATATCAAATACTAGAGACATTTTGTATACGATTTTAAGTCTAAGAAAATGATAATAATAAGATAGCATATTTTAAAAGATAATTGAAATGTTAAAGTTTAAGGTTCCATAGAAAACCCTGGCTATATTTTTTAAAAATAAAGTGGTAATATGAAAGATACACACACAAACATATAACATGAGGATAAATTTTTGTGGGCATTTAAAAGTGACAGTTAATTTATAAATATAACATTTCAAACAAATATTTGAGGTATATTTGTTATGACTCTAGGAAACCCATGGAATTGAAGACAAAAATTTCTTACTACATACAACTTTGTAGGTTATAAAAAGTTCTTTGTAATATAAATCATTTATAAACATAAGAATATCAGTTTATATAATACCCTTGAACTGTTCTCTAACCCTATTAAATGAGATAAAAACTATTTTGACTGCAAAGTTATATCATGCAATAACTTAGCAAATATATCATTTACATTTTAATTATCAGATTATTTGTTATTTATGCTATTTTGCATTTCAAACTTATGCTCTTATTTTTGATATTGCTTAGTTAATATGTAATTTTTAAAGCAAAGCACATTTTCACAAAATAAGTTAAGGACAAACATTTTGGGAACAATATGTAAAGGTAGAGTCTATTACTTTAATAATTATTCTTCTTTACTATTTTATAAATACTATTAATTATATAGAATTAACAGACAATGCTATATTCTTCTCCTTTCATTGGCTCAGGGCTATTTTTCTTACAGAAATATTTTGCAATATAGCGTATCAGAACATTTCCCTGTGCGTACCATGCAGACCACAGCAAAATTATATTCTACCTATTGTGTGTTTTTGAAGAAAATAATCTTCATTTTCCATTATCAAATGTTAGAATGACTGGTTTTTGTTCCCTTCAAGCAGGAGGGAAAAGTCAGTAAACATACTTACAGTAAACAATCTGCAGAAAAATATGTTTATTTAATTGTTGAATTTTAATATTCATTTAGTTTCCAGACAGTTACAAGGCCTTTCTTAAAAGATACCTGTAGAGGGTGGCTTTCCAGTCTCTTATCCAGTATAAAGTATGACATTTTAAAAACTTGTCTTGGTCATGAAAGCTTTTGCATAGTTTGACAAATCAGCTATTTTGTCTGTGGTAAAAAATAAATAACATTTTTAAAGAATAAATAGTACATACAGGCTCACTACTGAAGTGAAAACATTCTTTCCACTTTTTAAATATGAAATGAAATGAAGACATGTCAACCTAGCAATTTAGAACTGTGTTTCAGTGGACTCTTTTTAGCTTCCAGTGTGACATCCAATTGCAGTCAGGACTTAATCATGCAGGCAGGGTAATCATCAGCATAACACACTGGCTGACAATTAATCAAATAACTGCTTAATTAGTGCCTTTTCACAATCTGTACAATCTGTATAATTAAAGCATACTTAGGTGTGGTGATGCAGTTTCATCAACTTGGATGCCCAAGGCAGGACGATTGCAAGTTCAAGGTGAGCCTGGGCAACTTAGCCAGGGCTGGGGATGTGGCTCAGTGGTAGAGCGTCTGTGAGTTCAATGCTCACTACTGCACAAACAGCAGCAACAATAAAAATTTTAAGACAGATTAAAAAATTACAATATTTCATGGTTTAAGACTAGGTTTTGTTACCACAAAAACAATCGAAAGTGGGACTGGAGCAGTCGCTCAGTGGTTATGGCACTTGCCTCGCATATGCAAGGACGCAGGTTTGAAACCCAGCACCATGTGTACAAAAAATGTTGGAGCAATGAAACCATATTAATTCTCTCTCTCTCTTTTAAAAACAAGACAAAATTGATGGCTAGTACGGTTGACTCTCTTAACCGCTTGTTCCATGTTATAAATCCACATTTTTAGATTAATTTGTAGTTAATACATGTAAGTGTAGCTGACTTGTGAAAGTCCCCTGGAGTCACAAGCACTGTCCCACTCTAGGGCTTAAGCTTATGATCTTTGCTGTCTGGCATTCTAGCTTGCTTCTTTGCTAATATTACATGTTTGCATAAATGTTTTCTGACCTTAATACTCAAAATAGGCCCCTTTCACTGTATTGCCTTACACATCTCTCCTTCTCTTCATAGCTCAAATTGCTACCTGTAATTATAGTCCATATTTATTTTTCTTGTTTTCCTGTCCCATACCGTCACACAAAACCTTGGACAAAATAAGCTGATTGAACTACTCCATATTTTAAATATAGTACATAATTTTATAAGCACATTTATTTGTTGACTACGTATATATATGATTTTTAAGTACTAAAAGAAGCTATTTTTATAAGCAGACAGTAAGAGGTCATAAATGTGGATTCAATACTACACACAAAAATATTTTTTACAAATGAAGAAATAAGACTTTCTTACATGTAAAAACCTGAGCTAATCTGTTGAGTGCAGACTAGAAATACAAGTGTTAATGGAATTGTTCCTTTGGAAAGAAATAGCACACATATACCAAAAATCAAACAAACAAAAAATGCTATGGTCTAAAAGAATTAAGTAAGAAAGAAGCCCTGGGAATGGTAAATAAACGCTTAAGTACAAAATACTTTTTCTTAATTTTTTTAACACAAAATTATTTGAGTTAGCCACATATTATTCACATTTGGGCACTTTTAACTGACATTTAACTTTTTTTTGTATATGGCAACAATGGATTATAGCCTGGGAAAAGGAAATGGAAGTATATTGCTTAAATTTTTTATACTGTGTGTGAATGGGTCTGTTTCATTTGTTCTGTGAAATTTTATAGGTTAGTAAGCTCAGTATTTGAATCTTAGAGCAATCACTAAATAGATGATTAATCAATGGATTAATAAATTGCTATTACAAGTAAAATAAGTCAAAATAGAATCATGAAAAATAATCAACTAAACAAAGGAGATTTTTGAAAGATAAGAAATATAAATAGACTTCATGATATCAATAAAATCTTTTTTAAATCTAGAAATAAAAATAGTGAGCTCGTTCAAATTCCTATTGTCATTTTCATTAATATTCATTGCACTTTAACACATTTTCTGAAAATGGTATAATAATTCATATTTTTATTTTAAAAGTGTTTACTTCAGAGCAAAATCTCATGTTTAAATAATAATTTAACTCATTGTTTCACATCAACCTTATTTTCTTGCTTTGTATCCCATGAAAATGCTATATAATGAAAATCTTCTTACAGCATCCAAAATTCACATTTTTTATTTTTTGCCTAAGGATTATTGCATGTGAGAAAATATGCACAAAGATATGAATAAGAGTGTAATAATTTAAAATAGAAATTGACACAGATTATTTTATGGCTACATTACATAAATATGAAACATTTTGGGGGGATTTGGATCATTTAGAAAAACAAAAACAAAGAATTGATTGATCAGCTCTTTGTTGGAGAATATGCTAACTTGCTTTTCTTCAATCAGAGCTGTTGCTATGATCCCATATATCTGACATGCTGTCATTTACACCTGTAAGACAAAATAGGAGTGAAACATCTGTATCCATTTACTATTCAAAAGCACTTTCTGCTTAATTTTGAAATTAAATAAAGGAATTGAAATTTTGCTATGTGATTATTCTTACTGCTGTGTTTTTACTATGGAAAGAAGTATGTATCATAGCTGAAAAGGGTAGGGAGAGGTTATAAACTACAGAATAGATATACAGGCAATTTGACTATAATTTAATTTCAAGCACTCTTGCATATTCATGTATTGATTTGAGTACTACATGTATGATCATCGCTTTATTTTTAATCCTTCAGAACCACCATTTATAGGTATGCCTCTTATATGAAGCCACTTTATTCTATTACACACATAAACCTTTTTGCTTATTGACGTGATAGAACATTTTGATCATTCTCCTTTGACAATACTTTATGGTACACAAGACTTTTTTTAAAAAAAAGAAAGAAGGACAATGAGAGAGAGAGATACAGGGAGAATCAATTTTTATTGAGTTTTTCATTTAGCCTTTGTTGCTCTGACACTTAGTTGTGTACGTGGATTGCTGGGGTTTGAACCCGTGTACTTGTGCATACCTGGCAAGCACCGTAACCACTGAGCCACGGCTCCAGCCCCTACATAAGACATTTTTGTGTGTATATTTTAAAATGTTTTATTTTACTAATTTTTTATAGTTATTCTCATATTTGTGAAAGTTAACCTAATTATTCAGATAGCCACACTTACAGGTATGTCATTTATTAACAGCTTCACTTTACCTCCTTTTTCATCATTATTATTTTTCCTAACCTTTGCTTTGTATTTGTAGCATAACTTGTACCAGTTAATCTGTCCGCTGTTGATTCCCAGCTGACAACCGGGGAGATGATTGAGGAAATCACTTTCTACCCTCTCACTCTTTTCCCCCAGTTTTATTAATTATTTTTTGTTTATACATTTTTCTACCAATCTCATCCTATGCTATTATGTAATGCCTCCTTGTTTCACAGTTTAATATGTTCAGTGTTCACCCCAGACATTTTGCACTTTTCCCCACCATCATTTGGTTGAAGTTTATTCTTTTTTTTTTTAAAAAGAGAGAGGGATAGTGAGAGAGACAGAGAAAGAGAGAAACAACTTTATTTAGTTTTTCACATGGCCTTCGTTGCTCCAACACTTAGTTGTGTATGTGGTGCTGGGGTTTGAACCCAGGTCCTCGTGCTTGCCAGGCAAGCGCTGTAACCACTGAGCCACCGCTCCAGCCCAGGTTGAAGTTTATTCTAAGGATGTTTATCTATAGTTTTCTATATATTTAAACTCAAATTCTAAATTTCCAAATTGCCATTGTCTATACTTGAAGAACGTGACTCCATTTCTTTCTGTGTTATTGAAAAGTATGGCAACTTGAATTACCTCAATATGTGACTTAGTAGTTTTTTCTAGATACATAAAACTATTCTCTATTCTTACTGAAGTCATTTTATTTTAAATTACGTCTAATTTTCCTCAAGCCCTTAATATAACAATGTATTTTTCTATCTGTATCTGTTATTTTTTGTCTTCTCTGAGACATTTTATAATTATTATTGCTGCTTTATGACTTTATTATTTTTTCATTCAGGGTTCCATTTGCCTCATCAACTTTTTAGTGGTTTCTCTAAGAATACTAGGTAAGTATCTTTTATTTGTGTCTATTTATTTCTTCATGTAGATTTTTAAAAAATTCCATGTCTTGTATTGTTTTTGTTTTAATGGAACATATAAAAATAAGATCCTATGTGTACACCTCCTCTTTTACACTCTGTGTTTTCTTGATCTTTCCCTAATTACCATCTTCTACTCACTTCCACAAATTGCACTGCATTAGTGAGTTCAAAAATGAGATTTCCAGATTTGACACCGTTGATCGTTTTACAAATACTTTATCTGTCTCCATTAGCAATGCTGTTCTAGTCAATCATTCTTATTCATAACAGTTGCCTCTCAAGAAGCATGCTAAAGATTTAGGTGATTTGCCTGCTCCTGATCACCTCCAAAGTTTCATTTTGCCATTTACATGGCTTCTAGGTGACTGTGTTGGTAATTCCTCATACATCCTATCATCCTCAGGATACCAAAAGTAAATGCATGAAACTTTCATACTGGTGAATTTCATTATTCATTTTTTTTAAGATAGAGACAGAAATAAAGAGAGAGATAAGAGATTGTTTTTCATCTGGCCTTTGTTTCACTTACACTTAGCTGTGTATGTTGTGCTGGGGTTTGAACTTGGGTCCTCAAGTATATCAGGCAAGCACCATAACCACTGAGCCACAGCTCCAGCCCCTCATTGTTCATTCTTACATGAAAATATTTGCAAGGTGTGAGAATGGTTAAGGCCACAAGAAATATGCACGAATAGTACCAGAAGAACTCTAAATCTCCCAAGCAGTGAGAATCAGTGCTAAGAAATTACTGACAAAATCTGAGAAGAAAGAGGTAGGTAGAGAAAATTGTATTGAAAGAAGTAATGACAGCCATCTAAGAGACACAGACAATCCCTGAACTGCCCAGGGGCAAAGTAATGGGGTAAACATACTTATATCAATATAATTCCCACCCCCCTCTTTCTTGATAAGATTGCGCTGGCTAAACAGAACCAAAGCCAAAGGGCTCATCCTTTCAGGGCAAAAAGCAAGCAGAGAACAGAGAGCAGATTTGGAAACAGGTAAAATACCTGGCAATGTTTTCCACCTCAGCCCCTCTACTTTTCACTATTATTCGTTAGATAAATTGTTGTGTCCCAATCTCAGGGGATGTCCTGAATATACTCATCTACTAATACCTACATGATTGTGAGAATTACAAATTTATTTCCACATTTGTTCTTTAGGTGTGATAGTGGAAATGGGAGAGAAAAAATGCTTAGTATAAAATATAACTGATATAGTTCTTGGCTTCAAAGCTGGTCATTAAGTATTAGTAAAAATAGACACCCGCATGCACTAATGACTTCATACCTTTTTCACTCTTTTCCACATCACACATAAATTATGTTATCAAGCTGGTGACATAACTCAACATGTTATATTTGCAGAATTTTTGTTATTGCAGCCCACTCACTGTTTTAGTCAAAGCCATCAGAAAAGATTTTTCTAAATTCCATCTTATACCCTAAATACATTTCCTGTCCTATGCTACACATCCACAACATTATATTCCCTAGTAATAAGGATCAATTAACACTCTAGGTTCAATATTGACTTGTTATTCAATCTGGATAAGAAATGTTACATGGCAAAGAGAACTTTTCAGTTTCTAATTATCATTGTAATCATTACTGAATTCCAGCCTTCCCCATAGTACTGTGACTTACAATTCCAAAAGTCCAAGTTCAAGGTGATGGAAGCAGGGAACAAACACTTTTCAAATAGTTTATTAGGTAAAATGATGAGAGAATCCACTCCTATCTCTACTGTTGGTTTCAGGATTCATATTTCTAGTTATGGGGGAAACTGTTATGTTAAAGTCTGGTTTTAAACAAATGCCACACTTCGTAGGCCACCTGTTATCACAGCTGAGTCTTCTGATGGTCATTAGACTTTTCTTTCAAGTCAGATGCTCCTGGTTGATTGGAGCACATGATAAGAACTATGAATTTTGTGCGTGTAAATATATTGCCTACTTCCTTTTCCATATATCCCCTGGTAAGTTATGTCATTTGCATACCATCAAAGTGAGTGTATTGTTCTATGAACCTATAAATGATAGTACATAAAGAAGTGTGGCATAAAAAAGGTAAATTTATACCCCAAAATAAATCATTATTGAGGGACTAATCACTATTGTTATGGGGATGTAGTCTAATGTAATCCATCTGCCACAAGGATGCCAGTACATATCATAAGAGGAATGGTACCATGCTAAGGATCTATTTGACATTCCTAAAAAGACCCCTGAATTCACTTAGTAATCAATAAGTCTGTCTTGGAATAATTGGTATATCATTCATCCACCTGCCCAGTGTCATTGTTCATTCCACATCCTCATCAATAGCAAATCAATCTACTTATTTGCTTAAGCTAGAAATCTGAGAAACATGCTTGACTAGTTCATCTCTTTTATTATGTTTATTCTATTAATAATCAAGTCCTAAAAATTCTATTCAAAATATACTACAAAACTTTTCCCTTTCCTTCATTCTCTAACTCACAACCTCCTTCAACGACTGTTGTAATACTCCTTTACCACA
Source organism: Aplodontia rufa (assembly GCA_004027875.1). Taxonomy (NCBI): domain Eukaryota; kingdom Metazoa; phylum Chordata; class Mammalia; order Rodentia; family Aplodontiidae; genus Aplodontia; species Aplodontia rufa. The sequence continues at coordinate 33,406 of PVKS010008892.1, read as the reverse complement.
GAAATAGTTTGCAGCGTATGCACATGTTTCCCAGCCTCTTCAGTCTCCATGCTGTGTGCAGGCTTCTTCAACAACATACAAACATGTCACTAACTTTATTTTTAAATTAATCTAATTTTCCTTAGGGATCACTACAGCATACGAGACCCATTAAAATCAATCCTGGTCCTGTCTTTCTCTCACTCTTGTCATGTATATGCCCTCGACCACATCTTTTATGTGCTAACCCCACTGCTTCACACAATTTAGTGTTTGAGAGCATACAGATAATATATTACTTGTTTCTGGTATAATGTTCCAGGCATTGTGATTTTTTTGTTGCACTACAGGATAAATGCAGTTAGGTATAAATGAATGCAATTTTACATTAGAAGAGAAAATAGAACCAGAACTAATCATTTTATTTAATCTGCAATGTACTATAAAAATCAGTAATTTATCATCAAAATGAAAAGCCTCAGGAATATTTTTGTAGTCTTCCTCAATTTGGCAAAATAATAGCTAGCATTAATCAATTTCCTGCCTAAATATTTAATTTCTCTCATTTAGTCAATTACTATTTATTTTAAGTGTCTGAATTTCTATAAATGTATATATACTGTGTGCAGAAGTAGTAACATTCGCATAAATATATGTCTATATATATACATTTATTTATTTTCAAGCAAAACATTTAATTCAAAAACAATTTTTATAGTCACGTATTGGATATAAATTGTTCATCTGAAAAGCACATAGTAATATTGATTTAAATGGGATATATGTCTGCTATTTATTTTCACACCTTGTGTACACAACAGGACATTGATATCCAGTCACCTTGTGTGAAAGGTTTTGTTTTGTCTGGTCTTGCTTTGCTTCCCATTGGTTAGAAGGTTATGGAAGCAGAACTTCTTGTCATTTCACTGGAATCTGTCTGGACAGCAATGGAGTGTATCATAAATCAATTCTACCAGGCGAACTGCTCGCAACCAAAGTCAATATCACGGTATGAAGTACCCATAATAAAACTCAGATGAAATAAACCTCAGATCTTGCTTCATCAGAGATCTTCAAAGGTTTAAAAATGGATACAATAATATGATGAAGCTGCATGTATATTATTTTTTCATCTATATTTAACAGAGTATATAACTGGTAAATATTTTTGAAAGTGAAAGGAAACAAAATAATTGATCACAATCCTAAAATTTTAGCTACTGTTCAAAATGTGTACCATGCTTAGACCGAAGTTCTGTTAAATCAAATCTGAATTATTGAGTACCACGTTCTAATAGTAGATCCACTGATATTTTTAATTTTTTGAACTATTTTGAATTGTATGTAGTGGATATTCTATGTATTCTGTACATTTCCATATACATTATGTTATTTTCCTACATATTCTTTATTTAATTTATATCATTGAATTATTTAATTATAAACCCAAATTGAAACACTTGCCTTTCTATTTTGTCAAAATTATTTATATTTTTAAATTAGCATATAAAAATTGAGCTAAGAAATATGGTTCTTACATGAAAAATAAAGTTGAAATAATTCAGTAACATTCTTTCTTATGCTTACACAAATGGTTTATCACATACCTTTTACATATATATATATATAATAGTGAATAGTACAGTATATAGTACAGTATACCAGTCAGCTAGATTCAACATCAGTTAATTATGTTCCATTTTTATTTCTTCTGTGTCTGTATCCATTCCCCAGCCTAGCCCCGGTTTATTTACTTTTAAGTGAAGTTAGATGTACAGATATTTAATGTAATAAATATTAACAGTACATTTTGACAAGTACACCTGTCATACCTTACTCTTTTTAAGCATATAATATTTACAATATCCTAAGGAAAAATATCTGTATTCCTCACAGGCAAATTTTTCCATCTCCATATGCAAATTACTGTTATGATTTTACAACCATTGGTTTATTTTACCTGAAATCATACAATGCACATCATTTTAGATCCAAGTGTCTCAGGACACAGAGTTTGTGAGACTCAACCTGGGTGTGTGCTTCATTAACTTGTCCCTTTGCATTGCTGAGCAATATTCTGTTGTGTGGGTACATGACACTTTGCTCATCCACCTTAGCACTACAGGGCCTATGCATGGTATTAAAAAAAAAATAACTATTCAATTCAGTTTAATTGCTTCCAGTAAGATGTTCTCAACAGGGATAAAAGTTTTTGTTTGTAAAGCATTATTACTATTATTTATTCAATGATGTCAGTGTTTTAAGCATAATGAAAAGCAGAAAAGAAAGATCATAATCTTAAAAAGTGAAAATTTGACCATATAATTCCTATAATGATTAAGAAATATGTATTTATAGAGTCAAAATCAGGCAGTAAAAGATTTAAGCCAAAATAGGTTAGTAGAAGAGATATAAAGCTGACTTTTGGATTTTTTTTGAGAAGGGTATGCTTTTTCTTACATAGGAAATTTTCTTATTCTCAACTTCTTGTCTTTACATTGATGTTCAACAGCCTGTGATAGTGCTCAATAATTTTTAACAGTAGAACAGGACTTTCTACATAATTAAGTTTCCTACTGCAAAAGACTAGCACTGATTGCCTTGAGCTTATTACAGCTAATGGTGAAGTTGTTCAAATTCAGAATGATTTTTATATTACTAATTCTGTTCCTCCTGCTCCTGGTGTCTTTATTTCTATTACTTCTATTGGTACTTTTTATTATTATTATTATTGATATAATTATAATTTTTTGTTTTCATTATAAACCAGTAGTCTTGAATGTTTATTTAAAAAATGTTAAATTTGAAATGTACTGTGAGACCAAGAAAATATAAAAACATGACGTTAACATAAAAAGGAGCAATACAATGTAAAATTCAGTCTTCAAATGTCCTTCATTCATGGTCAACACTTTTTATACACTGATAAAAAATGAATTGGCCTAATTATTGCTAGTCTTTAGATCACTGTGATAATATATTCTACATATATTACATGCACACATTTATTTACCTTATTATTGAAAAGAAACACACTGTACACAACAATTTTTGTGTCATGCATATGCTTAATAAAATAAATTAGTAAATAATAGGGTTTATGTATAAAGTTGCTCATTGTAGCAATTAAAATTGTATCACAGTGATAATTGACAATGTTCAAGGAAAAACTGTTTAAGAAATTATTCTAGATGCATTCAAAGAAATATATGGTTATTAAAATAGTATATGGGCATATTTTTGTTAAAGAAAATACTTCTAAATTTCTAAATTTAGCCCACAGCAAACATTTACTGACTGAAAATTATCAGTAAATAACAAATGTATAATACATAATTTAATTTTGAAGTTAGTGAAAATAAAAAGCCTAAAACAAGTGCCATAAGTGAATTAATTATGACAAAGATTTATAGACTACAACCTTGTTTGAGATATTATAGCAGTCACAGAAGTAGCAATCAAAAAAAATACACAAGATGAGAATTAGACAAGTCAGTAAATTTGGCATGTTGCAGGCAGAGCATTTCAAATAAATCCACCACCTCACTCAATGCTCATGATGCTATAGGAAGTTTGCTTAGATTTTCCACTTTAATAAAGTAAGCCTGTGGGATAGAGACCAAAAAGGAAACTATAGCCTGACTGGCCATACTGGGCTTTGCCAAGGATTTTAGATTTGACATAAGTAGGTCATGGTAATCAAAAATCTTTATCTAAGAGGGACATTATCTGATTTTCTTTTTTAAAGCTTATAACTTGGGTGGGACAGAAATGAATGGATTAGTGTGGGGCAAGAGTAGATTCAGGGAACCCAGTTAGTATACTTAGTGTAGGCTGGAGAGTAGAGTGGACCACAACAGCACAGAAAAAATGTGCAAGACATTTCATAGGTACATAGGAGAAGACATGATGAGTGGTTCAATTTGGGAGTGCGACAATGAGAGAATTTTTTTTTAATTCCAGTAGTAAATCCAAACAGAATACCTAGCTATATGTTATATGAATAGAATACTGGACAGATATATATATATATATATATATATATATATATATATAAACATTAAGAGTGCAATTACTGGTAGGTGGGAGGACAGATGGCTCCAGATTCAGATTTACTTTTTTTTTTTTCCTGTAAAGAGAGAGAGGGACAGTGAGATATATAGAGAGAAACAATTTTATTTAGTTTTTCATCTGGTTTTTATTACTCCAACACTTAGTTCTGTATGTGGTACTGGGGTGAGAACCTGGGTTCTTGTGCACGACAGGCAAGTGTTATAACCAGTGAGCCACCATGGTTATGCTCTTTATATTTATATACTTTTTAAATAGCATTTTTCAAACCATTTTTCAAATGGTTATGACCATTCCAATCAGAATAATCCATGTTGGTATTGCAGGTAATCTATGTGGTATATTATCCATATCTTAATTTCCTGATTGGTGAATTCTTTCTCTGATACATCTATTTAAGACTTTTCATTAGCCCTAATTAGTCTACCTGAAACTTCTCACTCTGCCTGTAGAGTTGTGGATGGCTTAGAGTGGAAATAGAATATCAAACCAAAAGAGAAGAATGTAGACTTCATTTCACCATTCCTGACTGTTCATGAAAGGTTTTGCTTATTTTATTTAGTATTTTATCCAAAGTATATAGCATTGAATTATAACCATTGCATAGGCAATGTGATTTTAGTAGATAACTAATTAAATCATTATTTTCTCTGTTGTCAATTCTACTCATGAAGAGTTTTCTCTATTCCCTTTGCTAGTTCTACTAACCTTAAATTGGAATAACACCTTTATGTCATTTCTTAGGGCTATAATCAGTAATACCTGCTGAGAACTGTACCCATAATTCTGCCCACGACTCCGGAGTGCGTAGGTCTCCTTCATATTTCAAGTCAACCTTGGAGTTCTCCTTCTTACTGAGTCATAATTTTAGTCAGTTCATTTCACATCTGGGCTATGCACCACTTCCTTCTCAGATGACAAATTGAATGCTACAAGCAGTTGTCCGATAAGGAGAAAAAGAACCTTTCCAAATACGAATCTACGTTCAGTTCAAAGACTAAGATATCTTTTAGACCAGTGTGTCATCTTCATAATTCAGTGACCCTAAAATAAAAAAGAATTTTGAAACTGTGAGAATGTTTTTAAAATATGTTTAGAAACATAAAATATTAGGTAGTGTTATCTATTTGAAAAATCAATAAAATATGAGAACTATTAATTAGAAAAATTTTAAATAGGTATTTTCATCTTTTTAACACCAATTATGTGTGTGCATATGTGGTACTTGGAATGAAAATCAGGGATGCCTTACCACTGAGCTACTTCCTCAGGCCTATTATTTTTTATTTTGAGACAGAGCTTTGCTAAGTTGCTGAGTCTGGTCTTGAACTTGTGATCCTAGTGCTTCAGTTTCCCAAGGCACTGGGATTACAAACCTGTTCCACCTCATTCAGTTTTAACACAGGAATATTTTAAAGTATGTATTATTAAATCTCATGATTAGAAATACATTTATATTTCAAAAATTAAATATGTACATATAAAAATATTCTGTGCTTATTATTGTACTAGCAGTGGCAAAGTATGAAGACCAAAAGAATAATCTGTAAGATTTTAACTTAATTTTCAAAAAGTGCCCTTACACATATTATATACAAGCAAAATTTAAATAATTCTTGAGTCAAAACAGTTATTTAAAATATTCTAACAAAAATTAATTTCAGCAACATTAATGAAAGGAGCAAATTTCTTTAAAAAAAGAAACCTTTGGTTCTGTATATTTCAGTTAAAAAAAATTTCCACTTGGTATTTGGTAATGCTTATAAGCCTTCCTATTCAGTCAAGCAAAGGCTATGGCTATGTCCTAGTTATTCAGTATTAAAAAACCCACTAACACTTCACTATTACAATTTCAATATAATATATGCATTTTCCATGTCAATTAATTAAATATTATGCTTGTACAAATAAAAGAACTTCTATAAACTGAAGGAAATGCTAGATTTGTTTCTTTGTTTTTCATTAAAAAAAACTTATAAGTTTTTACACATTTCTGTTATAGAATTTTTCAACCAAGAGAAATTTAAATGACATCTAATAAAAATTCAAAGTATATTCAGTAGGTAATATTCATCACTTATGATTCTGTCTTATCACAGTTACTTATATTTATCACAACTCAATAAAAGGAAAAGAGACAAAATGAAATCTTTTTTTTTTTTAAGAGAGAGGGACAGTGAGAGAGAGAGAGAGAAAGAAAGACAGAAACAATTTATTTAGTTTTTCATGCAGCTTTCGTTGCTACAAGTCTTCATTGTGTTATGTGGTGCTGGGTTTGAATTCGTGTACTCGCACATGCCGGGCATGCACATTAACCGCTGAGTCACTGCTCCAGCCCCTGAAATCACTTTTGATGTGAGAAATCTAGGATGCAATGTTTAAAGTGGATGAAAGGAAATAATGTTTAATTGAATATAGGGGGAAGTTCCAATGTAAAATGAGATAATGAAGAGACATTGTCAGGCCTATCAAGGATTTCCCTATTAATATGTTACTAACATATACATTAATTTACAAAACACATGAGTTACATGCAAAGAAAAATTTTCAACAGTGGTGAGTCATAAAGTACTATTTTCTAACTAAGTGTTGTCAAAAACACTATTTTAGCAATCAATTGTAAAATTAAAAAGTCATCTATTTTAAATATGCAAATAGAAGGATAAAAGTTGAAAGTATGAAATGATATTGGAAATTAAAATAAACATTTAGAAAGTTGAACTTCTTTTAAAGAAAAACTTTAGACAAACTTATTAATCCAATGAAAGAGAAAAGAGAAAAATGATAAATATAAAAGAATGCCTGGAAAATTGAGAATATAAAACAATCAAAATTACCAATGTTTCTAGTGAATGTGAATGGATTAAATTGAAAGATAAAAACACAATCTCTAAAACTAAATTAAAAAGAAATAACATTCTGCTTATGAAGAATTCCCTTAAACACGCATTTAAGTGGATGCCTAATCAAAAATACTACAAGAAATTATTTTTTGTCATTTTCATTTTAAGATATGAAAATCCACATGTTCTTTGCACGCAAATAACAAAAGAATTTGGCCAGTAATGTCATTATCTTTTCCTTCATATTTCTTTTTTTTTTTTTTAAGAGAGATTGAAAGTGAGAGAGAGAGAATCAACTTTACTTAGTGTTTTTTCTTGTGGCTTTCATTGCTCCAAGGCTTCACTGTGTATGTGTGCTGGGGTGCAAACTCCCATTCTGGCGCATGCCATGCAAGTGCTGTAACTGCTAAGCCACTGTTCCAGCCCCCATTTTCTTCATATTTCATTTTTTTATTTTTAACTGATACGCAAAAGCATTAAAGTTGTACATATCAATGATGTGCCATTAATATGCATTGCATAACATTTAAATCTTGTGAAAAATTTTTATCTCCTCACATATTGATCATTTCTTTGTGGAGAAAACTCTCAAAATCTTTTCTTTACTAGTTAGTAAAATATATGATTGCTATGTATATCACCATACTATGTATATTTAACCCAAGAGTTTTTTGCTATTATCTAACTGTATCTTAATATCCATTGGTCAACTTTTCCCATCCTCCTCCATTCCCTACTGTTCCTGCCTCTGGTAACCATCATTCTACTCTCAACTTCTATGATATAAACTTTTTTCAATTATACACACGTGTCAGATGCACCCACGACTAAAATTTTCTTTTATTGTGTAGGTGGATTCTGTACTCAGTTGAGTGTTTCCTTTGATTTGCAGATTTGTTTTAGTTTGATATAATCGTATTTATCTATTTTTTATTTCATTCCCTACACTTTTGGTGTCTCTTTGCCAAAATATTCTTGTCCATTCCAATGTTTTATGATATTTCTTCTATGTCTTCTCCTAGTAGTTTCACATCTTATGTGTGAGAATTAAACAATGTTGAGTTGATCTTTGTAACTGGTAGAGGTAGGTGTCTGGCTTCATTCTTCTGTGTGTGGATATCCAATTTTCCTAATACCATTTATTGAAAACAGTGTCCTTTCTTCACTGCACCTTCTTATAACATTTGTTGAAAATTGGTTAGCTATAGATGAATGGATTTACTTCTATACATTTTGTTCTGGTCCATAGGTCTATGTTTCTGTTTTAATGTCAGTGTCATACTGTTTTGACCAGCACCGCTTTGTAGTATGTTTTGAAGCCAGGTAGTATAATGCATCTTTCTTTTTATTTTTGCATCTGTCAGACAACTGATATTTTAAAACTATAATATGATATAATCCAAGGGATTCAAAGTTCCCTTTAAGGACAGGTATTACACATATTTTCATCTCAAGCCAAATATAGGAAAAGGGACTGAAAGCCATAAAAATGGTTAAGAAAACCATTTTTTCTTAACCAAACAAAAACAACTAAGTTTTAACGAAATTTTAAAGGTCATGTACAGGATGGCACGACCATTTAGAACATTTGGAAGCCCAGACACAAGAGGACCCTTCATACAGTAACCAGATATTTTCCTAAGATTATTAAAAAATGTAAAATAAGGGCAAGAAACAGAGTCTCCTTGGTATTGTTAACACACATAGTCTAACAGAGTTTGAGAGTAGAGCATCAAAATCCAGAAAAGCTTCTACCTATTCAGACTCTGCATGAATCCAAGTTGTGATTGACCATTTGTAGAATCAAAAATCTCATTAAATTTCAGACATAATGCCAAAATTTTTAAGCTAGAGCAGGGTAAGACCTGATCCTTATGTGGCACAAACTGAAGATATGTAATTCTAAAGTAGAGCCAGAAAATCCACTCTACATATTCCCAATAACTGGCTATCTACATGTAACATATGGAGAGAAAAAAACTCCTCTTCAGTATGCAAAAAGCATTAGCCAGAATTACTACTGGAAGTAAAGCTAGATGCTCAAGAATCATCCCCTGATCAGACTGACACTGTCACTAACCTCAAAGGCCGGAAAGAAAGGAAGCATGACTGCATAGTTTACACACGTTTGTCATGCTATCAAAAACTGGGAAGCATCAGAAAGAGGATGAAGAATAACCTCATCATCAATAGATTAAATAATCAGTAATAATTACACCCCCAGATGAAACAATTTTACAATTATCATACAAACACTTTGAAAATATTGATTATGCTATGAATTTTCCTGGAAGAGATGGACATCATGCATATGTAAAGAGACAGAAATTACAAAAGTGTGCTAGGAAGAAACCCTAGATTTAACCCCATGCACAACAACACACACACACACACACACACACACAAACATGCACTCACGCATGCACACACACATCTTGAAAGATGTTTTTTTGTAAAACTATCAAAAATACTTAAGATAACAGAGAAAATAACCAAAGAACTTAAATAAAGGCAATTGGAATGATCAAAACTGATATAAATGATCAAAAATGTAGGAAAAGGGGGAAAAATACAAATAAAAACAACAGGGTATTCAAGAACTGTGGTACTATATAAAAGTGCCTAACATACATACAATTGGAGTCTTCCAAGAGGAAGTGAAATGGTGAACAGAAGAAACCTTTTAGGAAAGTGCTATGATGAATTTTCCAAAATTAATGCATCACAATAAATGAGAAATCCATGAATTTTGAGACCCTCAAGTAAAATAACAGAAAAGAAAAAAGCACCTAGGCGTACCATGGTTGAGCTGCTAGGAAGCAATTATAAAGAAAGCACTTGAAGATAGCCAGAAAAAATAATTCAAAATGAGAAAATGGACAGTAGACAAAATTTGTCTTTTCCTCTTTTCTTTTAGTAATGCATTTTAAAAACATACAACTTCCTAATGCAGCAATTTTAATGCAGTATTTTTAGGACTTAATGTTTATACCTATATCTTTATCTGTATAATTAATAATTGAACAATGGAATTATGAAGGGTAGTTATTAAAATATTTCTATATATTAACTTCAACAACCCAAAGAATTCAAAAGCAAAAGAATAGATTGAATTTTCTTGTTCCTGCTGATTCAAAACCCTCCATCCAGAATTGCATAGACCTCTTATAATGCTGAATACTATTTTAGTATTTAAGAATATTTTATTTTTTAATAACAACAGAGAACCCTTGATGTAAGTTAGTTCATTGGTTGCAAAACAGAAAAAAAAGATCATCTCTTTGTATGATGGGAAGAAACTTTGGTGAGTTACAGCACGTAAATTGGAAAGAAATATATAGATCTACCTAGCAACTTTGTGGAATTTGAAGATTAATTTGCTTTTAGGTGATTTCTACTAAAAAATTTAGATGATAATTCTGCCTTAACCATTGATTATCAAGAGTAATTTGGACCTTAGAATCAAAGTTTACCACATAACTAACTACAGCATTTAAAAAGAAGAGCAAAATTACTTCAGTTAAGTCAACTATCATCATGTTATCGTTATAGTGAAAGTTTATTAAACACATTTCATGGAGTAGGTGCTATTCTTATGCACAAAACCCTCAGAATTTGAAGAGAACATATTTCATTTACTTTATTACCTTCATTGGTTTCTCTTAATTCTGCTTATATTTCTGATGAATTTTTTGTACTCTTGTGTTACATTATTTACTTTTCCATTTTAATTCCAATTTCTTTAAAAATTTACTTCATTCATCACTCAAACCTTTCCCCCTAATATTTCATGTGTATATAATTCACTTATGCATTCATTTACAAGCTTGAAAGAAATTGTAGATAATATATTGCAAACACATTTAGCTTTTCCAACACACTATTGAAATTTATGTTGGTAGAGGTAAATTTGTTCGTCCAGGTTGTTTGTCTTTATCATATTTCTCTAAATTGATCAGTGATACAATTTGTTATCCCTATCCTATTTTATTAATGTTAATATATTCATTACTTACCAGAAGAATTCTGAAGGGGTATATCCTTCAGGTTCCTCAAAGGATCAGGTTGACTATGGATCATATAGATTTTTAGTTGTATAGAGATATACTCAGTTGCTAAAATTAGTTCCACAGAAGGACTTCATTGTTAGAGTTTTTTTTCACTGTGGCCACTTTAAGGCTTGATGATACTAAATTGTTTAGCAATTTGAATCTCATTGTGCTGTATGTTAACAAAAATAGAATTTCACAGTATTCAAATATTTGATGCATTTATGGCTTTAATCATTCAATATGTTTTTGATTGAGTATATTTTTATTTGAGAAATAATTCAAAAAGAAATAAATTTTATATAATAGATAAGAACATAAACATCTCTATGTTATAAACATATTAGATTGTGGGCATCATAACTGGAACACTTGCTCTACTTATTGTATTCAAATTCTGCATTGTCAAAAGGAGTTAATAAAAGCAAAGAAATATTTCTCCTCAGTCTGATATATATCTTCCCTTACTGTCTGTAAAATAAAACAGACATCAGAATCATGTTATGTAATTGGAAATTATTAATGTTTGTACTTTTAAAAATGAATGCAAATTTACTATTTCCAAAAGTTAATTAACCACAGCTCTTTTCAAACAAAATGTTTTTAATTAAATATTTAAAATCTGTTTTTACAAAATTTATAAGATTCATGTAAATACAAATATTCAATAATTTACTAATAGCAATGGTTAAACTGCATTTGTAAAAGAGCATTTGCTTTTCATATTTCTTCCTTCACCATTGTGTAGCAGTAACTCTGACAAGCTTTTAATTTAGAATTTTTATACCATGAATATTTTATTAAAATTTCATGTGAAATTTCAGCAGTATCTTCAAGCAAGTTGTCTTAAAATATCAACATTGAATCACTTTTAAGTTGATTCCATTACTAGAGAACAATTATGCAGCTAAAGCTGTTTCAGAAGGATACAAAGAAAAACTTCAGGGACTTGAAGGAGTTTAAAGCCAAGTTCTTTTCCAGTTTTTACTTCTAAGTATAGCATCCCCGGCTTGCACTGTGCTCCACAGCCACTGCTTCAATTATTTTTGCTCAGACTCCCTAGGCCTATTTAAATGCACTTCATCATAGTGCAGTAATCTCTTCTAGTTTTTTCTAGTTGGAACATGTAAAAAATCAGAATAAGGATCCATACTTTGGTAAACCAGTGTTACATAGAATTAATAAAGGAATAAAGTGAAGATAATTTGCCAAACAAAATAAATTCAGGAAAGATAAACTGTGAAGAAAAAACCAATATTTTGGATGTCATATTTTGACCCTTCACAAACTCAAAATACTTGTGCTAAAAATCAGTTCTTTTTTTAAACTTTAAAAAGCATTATTTTATGAAAGCAATTACTCTGAGCAATAATTCTTTTTACCTCAATATAATAGTATTGAAAATTCCAGTAATATCCTGTTCTTAGGCCTTGGATATGCAATGATAGGGGTGGGGTGGTCTGCACTTGTTTTAAAGCTATTCTCAGTGAATACACTTGAAGATCAGCCCATTACTTTTGGCATGCATTTCAACATTCTACCATTGTTCTACAATTTTCTCGTGTTCATTTGTCACACTGACAGAAACCAGTTTAAAATTTAAATACATATCCCTCCTGAATCCTGTAAGAGAGTTTGTAGGCCAAAGCCCGTGCAGTGACTGATGATGCTGCTGTCAGGTGCCAGTTGAAGCAGCAGAATTGCTCAACAAGTCTCTCAACACGGTAAACAATAAGGCAGATTACAGAAAAACAAATGACTTATCATAAGGTGGCTTCCATGGCATTCTTCATATTTGTCCCCTAAAGTCATTTCCGCAAATAAAGTATTTCAAATGCAGGGAATACTGCTACCAATAGATTCATATTTAATTGTCTTATAGCTCAGTTGATTTAATATTTTAAAGAAACCATGCACAACTGAAACACAAAATTAAAGATTCCTAAAAATGCACTTTAATTTAAACAAGTTGTTTTTCTATATCAAAGACACAGATTGATGGGATTTGATTTTGGGCTAGCTTTACTGTGAATTTATTCATCGTTGCAACTCAGTTCTCTTTGTTTATTAATTTCCGATATCAAGACTATTACCCATTAAAGTGTTTTCCTTTAAGCCAGGGTTTCTCAAAATCTGAGCTACAGAGGAGTACTGTGCATTCTCAAACTAACACAAGCCACAGAGCAGTGTATGCTATTCTGACAGACTAATAATTTTCCCCAACCAAATATTTAAGTCCACAACAATAGCTATAACAAGAGTGCAATTAAAGGATCTCCGTTAAAGACATTCCCCAAGCACATGAAGTTCTTATGTTCACTCTTTCTCTCACGGTATATTTAACCCAGGTTAAATCTTTTTTAAAATGCATTTTACCTGGTCTAAGGGGTCTGTTGTTTAAAAAAAAAAAAGGTTTTGATCAACTCAACCATTTTAGTATCTTTTATGGAAAATTAAACCTTCAATATAACATTTATGTGTTTATCTCTGTTATGTTTGTCTATTCAATGAAGCATAACCTCTAGTCAAAGAAAGTTCAAGGACTTGTGTTCCTGGAACTTCTGTAAGTTTCTGACATAACATGTATCTATGCACCAAACCGTATTCCTAGGGGAGTTCTAAAGATAAACTTACTTATTAATGTGAATGTCAGTAATGCTCTTCAATTACAACATATTGTTTATACCATATTAGGTAATATGAAAACTTTGAGTACTGATACTTCTAATTCACAAGAAATTTTATCAAATTTAAGGGAAAAAAGTGAAAGTCTATGTTGATATCAGATTGTACCAATGCTTTACAGAAAAGAAATGCAGCAATTGATTATTAAAAGCATATTTCGGGAATGAAATTTAAAAGGGAGAATTGGCCATTAATTATATTAGGAAAACATTTTCTACTCATCCATAAATGCATTATAATTGCAGAGAAAAAAAAGCCATGATTAGAAGTGCAATTTGTGAACTGAAGTTCTCTGAAGAAGCTGCATCCTTAATTGAATATCCTGTAGACTTCTTGACCTTGCTGGCTAGAACTAAATCATGACTGAGGAGAGAAAAAATGTTGTAGATCAAGATCCAAAATTACCTTGGAGTAGCCTAGGCCTTTAAATAGTCATTGACCTTAGCTTTTGTATCCGGGTTCACATTCTCATGACTATCCTGTAAATTTCTTAGGGTGTAACACTAATCTTAACAAACATCTAGCCTCCACCAACACTAACACTAAAAGAGCTGAGAGGCAACATTTGAAACCTATACGAGAGGTTTCTGCACTTTGCCACAGCCTGGTTACCTGCTGTTTCTACCCAAGTGACTGGCAAATGTAGTAATTTATGGCTTGCTTTTGTTCTGTGACCAGAAAAATTTGTATGACATCTTCCACAGTGGAACTTGTCTTGTTATTCAGGTTCACTTGAATACATGTTCCCAGAGCCATGGTAACTCATATTTGGCTTAGAATAAAGAGTTTTCTTATTTGTTTTAAAACAGAATTGTTATTTTACATCAACAAATTATATTGATTCATATAACACGAAAATGTACAAGTACTTATACTCCTCCCTTTTGCCCACAAACGTCCTGTGGGTGGTTAAAAGCAGGAGTAGGGATTTGGCACCTCTGCTCCCCTTTGCATCCATCCTTTTTGCTTGGAGTCATGTTGGATTCCAGAATTAAGGCCGGATCCCACGAGTATCTTGGATGAGCTGAAGCTGGCCCCAGGCAACAGCAGCTTTCTCACCAGCTCAAGGCCCACCTGACCAGAGCTGAGGTAATAATGGGCAGACCAAACCTGATAAGATTACCAGCTTTGGCCTCTTTGTAGAGCCTCCAGAGGGCAGACCCTCAATCTGCTCTCACCCCACTTTCTATAAAACCTCAAAGTCATTGTCAGTGGGTCCCTTGTCTTTCCAGTGCACCTACACTGATTTCAGTTCTATTCATGGTTTTTCACCATTAACTCTTCTGTTTGTTTTTTGGTGTATGTCCAGACCTCATTTGTTGAATACCCAGTCAGGCCTTTGGCTTAGGATTTTGGTAAAAAGTATACAACTAATTCACTGAGTTAACAAATCCCTATAGTATAGTATCTCCGATGAAAAAAATGAAATTCATTTTTAAGATAGAGATATAATTTGGAACACGTACCCAAAACACATGACAAAGATTTCAAAGGCCAAATGGCTGTGAAATTTTGTTGCCAGGTTTGACAATGTTCCTAAAAATAATGTCACAGTTAGAAATATGTGAGAACTTCATTAAAAGCATGCCATACATATCTACATGAAATTTGTTACAACACACACACACACACACACATACACACACTAGCTTCATCACACACACACATACACACACACACACACACACACACTAGCTTCATTATATGAACTAGAGCAGAGACAGACTATTTTTTGCAAAGAATATAAATATAATTGGATTTACCACACCTAAGATCAAATCTACGCAGAGTTCTCACAGTGAAACTCCAGAGGATTGTGCTTTACTATTCTAACCAGAATTAAAAACACAGAATTGGCTAAGTGAATCTTCTATTTTCACCTAACCCCGTTTTTTTCTTTTATAAAAGAGATAGCGAGAGAGTGAGAGAAAGAGAGAAGCAGTATTTTTTTATTTCTCCATCCAGTCTTTGTTTCTCTGACACTTAGTTTTGTGTGTGGTGCTGGGGTTCAAACCTAGGTCCTTGTGCATGCTAGACAAGTGCTCCAACCATTGAGGCACCACTCTAGCCCCCCAATTGTTTTTATTTTAATTAAAGTTAAACATATCTTTATTACCTTCTCCAGCTAAGTATTGGTAATTTTGAGTTTTCATTATTCTCACATCTTTGATCTCAGTTTATCACTTCGCTTCTTCCTGCTTCTGAACTTTCCTTTTTATTATTTTATATTTTCAATGATTTATGAATTTATGATCTTGTACCCAGACTACTATAAAATTATCTGCTGTATTTTCCCAGTCTACTGCCTACCCACATTAATATTTGACCCAATTGCTACTGAAATAATTATTATAAATTAAGCACTGTAGGCATACCCTTCTCAAATATTTTAATGATCTCAATAGGCTACCCAATTAGCTCTGGAAGCTCATCCCATGGGGGGAAAATAGTGTCGTGGAGAAAGGTCTTTATTCAGTGGCCAAAAAAATGGAGAAGCAGGAAATCTTGCTAGTCAACTTCTCAAATTTAGGAGGTTTAGGAGTCACAGAAATAGGGTAGGAAAGATAGAGGAGGATGACAGCTAAGGAAAGGGAAGTACAATTTTGTCTTCTCTGGGAATAGGAGAAGAATTTCCAGGAACTGGAGTGTGGCCTATTTCTTTTCTTTTCAGGTCTGGTGTTTCCTGTCACAGCAGCTAGAGAAGGTGTACCTTTAACCTTGAAGAAGAGGAGAAAGACTCGGCAAGACTAGGTTAAATCAGTTCTGCATGAAATTCCATACGGAACATTTCTCAAGTGATCAACGTATCTGCAAACAGACATTTTGAGTTGAACGGACATCTGGAGCAAAGGTTAAGGCAGTGAAAGAAACACAACATGAAGGGAGAGAGACAAAACCTTTTCACCTCATTCTAGTCACCCACTGGTGGGTTTGTAGTCCCTGAAAAAAAGCCTAAGCAATCCTGATTATCTCCATCCATGTATTAGAGGTGTTATCTATCTACAGCAAAGCCAGTGGGGGACTAATGATGCATTGCCTAGTGCACGACCTCCTTTTTCAGTGACCATTAAGTTGACAAGAGCAACTGAAGTTAGAGGCTTATTTATATTTTCCCTTGGTAACACCTCAACAAAGAAATATGATTTAAACCCTTAGATTAACATTTAAGGATCCATGTTTCAGAACTTGTGGAAGTTGTTAAATAAGTATATATTCTCTGGAACAAGAGCTAGTGGGTAGCAGGAGGACTCAGCAGCAGGAACAGCTGAATGTAAGGTAGCTATGGAAGTATCTATCAGTTACTTGGTTGTCAATTTTGTTGTTTTCTTTCTCATATTATTGCCAGATTTTGACTTTACTTAATGCATAAAGCATTCTTATTAAAGAATTCTTATTAAAGAATGGTGGCAGAAGTCTGTAATCACAATGACTCGGGAGGCTGAGGTAGGAGGATCACAAGTTTGAGGCCAATCTCAGCAATTTCTAGAGACCATCTCAAAATAAAAATAAAAAGGTGTGGGAAGGTGGGACTGTAGTTAAGTGGCAAACTTCCTGGGTTCAATACCTAGAACCAAAAAACAGAAAGAAAAAAGAACAAAAATTAGGGGCTGAGAGTGTTAACTTGTTGACAGAGCACTTGCTTATCATGTACGAGAGCTTGGGTTCAATTCCCAGGTCAAAAAAAAAAAAAGAAAGAAAAGAAAAAAAGATAAAAATGAAAGCATGGGCTGTCTTTGAGGACACTGTCTCTTATTATGTATAAATTATCTGAGAATATTAAAGAAGTTATTTTAGCTGTCCATGATTATAGGAAAATTGAATGCTATTAAGGACAATATCTGAAAGGGAGTGATTTCTTGTAGTTTTGAATCCCATTGTTACTGAACATCTCTGGAATCATGGATGATTGATGTTGGTAAACACAGCTTCATGAATATTCTTGTGTTTTTTTCATGGTTAGGGCTTTCAGAGCAAAGGGCACTGGTATCTAGGTTTAAGAATGATTACATGACAAGCTGGTCTTTGAAGTTAGAGAGTTTTATTCCAAAGGAATGTGTAGTGTCCTCTTCCCTGTACTGCTATTGCTTACATTCTAAAGAATGAATCCTGAGTCACTGGTTTACAATTAAGCCAGTGACTTCTACAATTAGGGACCTTTTTTTCATCCTCCCACCTCAAGCCTTCCAGAGATGATTCATTAACATCTAGAACAAAGAAATCTCCTTTGCTCTGGCTCTAGACAAACAACAGTCAGCCAGAGGTGCCAGCTGCCCTCCAGAAGTGCCAGGTTTTTATAATTCTGTAATCATTGCCTCATCCAACTGGCAAGCATAGTTGATGTTTCAATCTCACTGTGTCCCCCTGTAGAATACTGGAACATTCTAAGTTTGCTCTATGATTAAACAACAAGTCTGTTTTCTGATCTAGAAGTGTGGTGTCTGAATAGACAAATATAGATAGACAAGTTATATGTACTACACATGTATGTGTATTTATACACTATTTACACACAAGTAATATATTCATTATGTTGCTATGGATAGATGAATCCATATGTATGCTTCTATACATATGTATGTCTATTTTGTATATATACATATGTGTGTATGCATGTTTGTGTGTGTATTTATATATTTATGTAGGAAACTGTGGCTAGTTATTATATTAACTATTTCAGGTTCAACTTAGTTTCTGATTAAGCAGGTAGTAAAAAGACTGCCTGGCAAAATGAAACCTCTAGATCCTAAAGCACAGAAAACATATAACAGAACTACTAGAAGAAACAATTAGGGAAATTACTGTGAATTTTGACTCATAGCAATAGAAAATTATATTTGTTCAATTATGAAAAAGAAATATTTTTTAAAATGTCCTTAATGTAGGGTAGAATTAAAGATAGAATAATTTGAATTAAAAAAAATCAAATTATGATAGTTTTATTTCCTTTTACAGTGACAGCTGTATGTGCCTGCCTTCTATAAATGTTCCTGGTCTTCGTGCCACTTAATGAAGGTGGTGGTTTGTACTGTAGTTATGGTAACTTAATAAGTTGAACCAAACAATCTTTTAAGATACATGAGGGAGGAGAATAGGGAAGGGTTCCAAGCAATAGACTTTAGTATGATTCTAATGCTAATTCTTGAGTAATAGTTGTGCCATATAATCATTAGTTTCAATGTTGAGCTTTGCATCCACACTTTCTATTGTGGTTCTGAATTGATAACAGCAAAAGGAAAATCAAACAATCGCTTATTAGAACTGATAACAAAAAGCACTCTGGAAATACTTGTAATGAAAGACTAGTAGAGGGGAAATTAGAGACAGATGTGCACATCTCAATTCTTAAATATAATGCCACTGCATAAAGGTCTGGTCCTCATCATGTTCCCATTTGGGGCAGAATTTTATAGAATCTCTTTGGTTCCCCTTGGGGTTAACAAATAAGTGGCTGATAGAAAAATTATCATGTCCTCCACCTTCTTTTGGTTGTTTGGGTACTTAAGCCACAGAAAGCCTGAGTTAGTTGGGAGAAAACTGTGTGACACCATATATGAGCTTCATATACATCACTGGGGAGCAAATAAAATAATTTGTGTGAATGAGTAATGAGTGACCTCTGCATACCGTTTCTATCAACTACTGGCTTTCCTATACCACGTATGCTATGGCTGAGGTTGCTGATGTGGTTTCCCTTTAATCCATGCCACCTCCTGCATCTTTAAGAGAATTGCATGGTCAGCAACTGCAGGATCCAAATGTGCATAATTAAGATCAGTAGAGGTTAATTACCACTGCCTATAAAGCTTCATTAAAATCTCGCAGAGAATAAAAGCAATCTGAACATTTTATTATTTTATAAATCACAATTATCTAGTCAGAATAGTAGTCAATATACAATAGAACTAGACAAGTCTTCTGAAAGAGCATTTTTGAAGCAGTGAGCTAGTTCACATTCATAACAGCACAGCTTAACTAAAAGCCATGCAGCTCCAGTGTTCACTCTGTTAGATGATACTCCAGTCACTCAATACAATGTAAAATGGGAGAAAAAGGAAAATGTTCATTCTGCTTTGTCTTTATGCTTTGGAGGAATGAAATTAATTTCTGTTAACAGTGACATCAGTAGGCATGCCTATGTACATGCCTTTGTATATATCTATCCATTGTTAACACTCAAGAAATTCTATGAACATCCAATCACTAGAATTTTAACTACAAAATGCATCAGTTTGTGTAAACCTCAAAGGGACAATGGTGGGTTTTGCAAATATCTCAAATTTTTGTTCAGTGGTGGATTACAAAAGCCAGAGCTCTAAGATTTAGCACTCACCAAGAAAAACAAAGACAAAATATTTCAATCAAGGACTGTCTCAGAAAGTTTCCTTAGAGAAAGCAGCATGCATTGGGTTATTGATATTTACTGGTAGATTATAAGGTCGTTTGAAGTAATAGGAATAGGAAGAAGTATAATCAAAATGATTAACATTTTTAGACTACATCATAGAAATTATTAGCATCCAGATGTAGTACCTTCTTACTAGCTTCAAATTTTTGGATAATACCTTCTAAAATATTTGTTGGGTTACATGAATCTTTCATGATTAAAGAAGGATGAATATAGTAGGCATTTTTCCAATCCATTTTTTTTACCAGCTCCAAGTCCTTTTAGTAAGATAAAGCCAACCCAAGTATTAAAAATCTCTTTTATTTGTTTGAACTAATAATAGTAATTAAATGACTTTTGGTTTAGTCATTGGCAGGCTAAGTATGGTAGATTGCAAAAATGGCTACAATCCCAGTGTGCACACCTTTTGTGTAATTTGACTTTGCAATACCTTCCAACAAGAGATGTTTGAATTCCTTGAATGTTATTGGTACAATAATATCTATGATACAGAAAGAGACATAAAATGTACCTATGCATTGGGACTTGATATCTTTCCAACTCTTTGAAACTCTGACTGTGTATTTCTATGTGAAAAACTCCATAAAAACTTGCTGGAGATTGATGATCCAGTTACTTCCATCTACTCTTTTGAGATCCAGTCAACCACCATATGTGAATATGCTTGAGCATAGCCTGTCAGCTTACTATAGGTGCAGGCAGCATAGGGATAAAGGCAAGTTGTGCAGCTTAATCCCATGTGAATTTTTATCCTGCAGATTTGTGGGTAAATAAATGGTTATTGCTTCAACATAAACATTTTTGAATTTTATTTTGATTTAGGAAAAACTAACAGAAATTATACTACATGCATACCACAATGAAAAAAAAATGAAAGTCTTCCAGGATGATGTAATTTTTTTTACCTTTTTTTGTGCTTGGATACAATATAAGGATATGTACTTCAATTTGCTAAAGTAATGAGAGAACTCCATTGATAATGTGGAACATGGAAAAATATATAAAGAAAAAATGTAATTACTTTGAGTTCATATTATTAGATTAATGATTAGGTTGACTCTGGAACCACTTGACTTTCAGACTTTGTTAAAATAAGTATGTACAATATTTTAAAAAATTTTTTTCATCTTCTCTACTTGCAACAAATAGTAACTGATACAATAGGGTACCTCAAACAGTTTTTTTCCCCTCTGAATAAAAATATAACCTGGGAGAACTAGAGTCTGTCAGAAAAATATTACTGAGGCTGGAGCAGTGGCTCAGTGGTTATGGTGCTTGCCTGGCATGTGTGAAGGACATGGGTTCAAACCCAGCACCACATACACAACTAAGTGTCAGAGCAATGAAACCCACATGAAAAAGTAAAAGCTACAGTTGATTCTCTATCTCTCTCTTTACCACAGTCCCTCTCTCTTAAAAAACAAAAAAATGCTACTTAGCAAAAATAAGTCATCAGAACTTTTCATGATTGCTTCACTTGTTACTCAAGTGGTTAGAGACATGAAGGCTTCTGGGATACCACTAAGGGTCCACTGCAAGGTATTTTCCAAATTATGGGTGTACATCAAGCTGTGCCTAAAAAGCTTTGCCAAAAGCCTTTGAGAAGTTTAGTTGAAATTCTCAAAAACTGTTTGTTTTGTACCTTATGTGCTGGAATGAAACAAATATAAATTCATTCTTTTTTGAAACTACAATGATGAAAGATAAAACCATAAACTTCCATTTTTTGATATATAAGATGCAATAAAATAGTTACCAAACTTGAAAGTAAACAGGACTATATGCCACTCACTTGGTAGAAGGCTGTATTCTGAAATGTGAAGTTTCATTCCTCTATTGATTGATGCTACTGTTTAGTCAGATCTGTCAAGAGAAAAGATCTCTTCTTCCTATTAGTGCTTGCTAACATTATCACGAAAAATGTGGTCTTTCAGAACCATGCTTTCAATAGGTAGCCTTAAATTTTGATAGTTTCTTAGTACCACGAGTATGGTTCCTCATTTTAGGATTTTAGAACTGTGAGTGTTACCAGGATTTTCCAGATGGAATAAACATGGGGGTAAGCACAACTTCCTGAGGAGGAGGACACTGTATTTCCTGAGGATATGCTGCAGCTGTGGTCCAGATTAAAGACTGAGAATTGTATAGGTGCTGGTTGCTGCAGAGTGGGTCTCAAATGTACTCCAAAGGTCCAAAGGCCCATGCATTCGAGTTGGTCCTCAGCTTGGCCTCATTGGAAGGTGATGGAAATCTTTAAGGGGCAGGGAAGAGTGTGAAGTCTTAGGCCATTAGAGGATGCCTTCCAAAGGGATGGTGAAATATAATGGATTCCTATCTATTTTTCATCTCCAGCTATAAAGCAAACACTCACTGTTGCTCCTGCCACACTGCCTTGCCATAGTCACAAGTTACAGGGCCAATAGATCATGGAAAGAAACCATTGAAACTGTGAGTCAAAATAAATTGTTCTTCATTTCAAGTATTCCAACTTTAACAAAATATCTTAGATAATTTTAGAAAGCTAACCAACACAATTATATCCAAGGACTCCTGAAAAGCTTCCCTGTCTATTCACAGTCAGATCATCAGTCTTTAGTTCAGTGCTTCATCATCACCTGCAGAATCTGACTCAGCCATAGATGAATCCACTTACTTCTTTCCACTTCAGATATGCCACACCTACCATCCTTGCTGTTGGTCCTGTGATGCTCCAAGATACTAAGCCAAATTTAAAATGCAAGTTATTGCATCCAATTTCTCCTGCCCATCCTTTTTGTGAAGCTCAAAACTCTCTCCTTTTATGACAAAATGACCAAATTGTGTTGTTATATTGTGTGTATGTGCAAATATGTAAAGATGAATTCCACAGTTATGTAGAATTTTCAGGCACAAATAAAAATAAATTAGTCAATAAGTAAGAACCAAAAAATTTTTAAAAACCAACTAAATAGGAAGCTGTTTCATTTGCCAGTCTATATAACACATGCAAATGAGATTGAAGAGAATTTACTCTGGATGACTCTTGAGTAATCCACGTTTACTTAGTTTAGTTTACCAGGTTTAGTTAGTTTCTTTTCAGTTGTACCAAACCAGGTGTCATTGGCCATCAGAAATTGTATATAAATATTCTATGTCTGTATGTCATGTACTACAGCTCACAGAAGTCAGGTTATGATAGAGATTAAAAATTAAAGTTATTATAAACCCTGATCATTCAAGAGCACTATTTAAAGAGAAGTTTATGACAGATCCTGGATGTGAAACTTCTACAAGTGGCCTTTGAATTTACTTTATGTCCCTGTTCAGTAAAAAGAGTCTATCTCAAACCATGCAGTAATGAGTGCACATCTGCAGTGTTCTGACTCCGCCCATTGTCTTCAAGTAACCAAAAAGAATCCCACCTGCACTGGAGATATGTTCACAAAAAGCTGCTACCAAAGTCTAGTATTAATGAGATTTTATGTGAAATCTCAATGACTATTTTGATGGTTGTGATGTCAGATTCCAAGAAAACAGTTCTTAGTTCCAGTAAGACTGTAGAAAGAAGTTATATAAGTATCCAGACAACCACATACAAAATAGAAACTTTAAGTGTCCTTGTTAAGACAACACAGAAGAGAGCAAAAGTTATTAG
The DNA here is from genome assembly GCA_004027875.1 of Aplodontia rufa. Taxonomy (NCBI): domain Eukaryota; kingdom Metazoa; phylum Chordata; class Mammalia; order Rodentia; family Aplodontiidae; genus Aplodontia; species Aplodontia rufa. The sequence continues at coordinate 9,739 of PVKS010008892.1, read as the reverse complement.
TCTAATAATAGATAACTCTTCTAATGAAGAGGAAGACTCTCCTGCCCAAAGAAAATGCATCCTATGCTGAAAACACAATGGATCCCACCAAAGGGTTCTCATGAATCAGTCATTGTCTGTAAGGGTGTCCAGTGTGACTCCACTTGGTCCTGCAGCTATTCTACCTTCTTAACCTTCTGACTCAGTTCCATTCCAGCAAATGGCAATATTGAGCTTGTCATTAGATCTCCAGGAAAGCAAAGAAGTAATATTAATAATGAACTGAAGTTTGGAATATGTTCTAATACTATGCAACCATAAATATAAGATAAAACAAATAAGTTGTGTTTATGGATTGGAAAAAAATTGTTTACTTCAAGAAGAAGAATGCCTGCTTATTAATGCTAATGCTCCACTGTGAAATGTGAATGGTGCTAAAAAAAGTCAAGTTATTAAAATTTAAAAGTGTTAAACATTTGGATATGTTGCTATCATGGAGTAGTCATATTTTGTTAAGGTTTATGGCTCCAATGTGAAAAATATGTTGTCATCATTGGTGGAAAAAATCTAAATAATGAATCAATTTCTCATTTAAACAAAGAAAGTTTTTGAGACAAGGAAAAAGACAAAAAGTCCACCAAAGAGCAACAGTGACATACAGCTGATTTCTGAACAGAAATGGTGAAAGAAATAACATTCTGACTATTGCCAAAGTAGAATTCCCTCACCAGTCAAAAGACCCTGCAATACCAATAGTGACTGAAGGTGGAAGGAGAACAGCAGAATAGACAAAGGGGGTCAGGAGGGAGGGTAGGAGGAGAAGGAAAGGGGAATTGGGGGAAACAACAAAGCTATGCTATGTGCCCATATAACATATCACAACGAACCCCACATTGTGTATATCATAGTGTGCCAATTAAAAATAAATTAATTAAGGAGAAACCACTAAAACATAGAAAGGGGATCAGGGGAAGGAATAAGAGGAAAAGTACTGAAGAATGAAATGGAGTAAACTGTGTTGTGTACAAGCATGAATATGTCACAATGAACTCCACAATTATGTACAATTGTAATGGACTTACAAAAATATAGTTTTAAAAGTGAGTTAAAAAATAAAAAGAAACTTGCATAAAGGAGATTCTGTAAGTTCATCGTGAAGAAGGGAATAACTCCACAGAGTAAGAAATAAATGGAGAATTATGGGTACATATATAAAATAGAAAATATTAGAAGCATTTTATATAGTTTAAAATAAATGAAGAATTATTATTCTTTTTTATTAAGAAATTTAGTGCTTCCAAAGAAAAATATGATATATATATTCTGAAAATTAGCCCCCCTAATTCCTTATCTCTTCCCCCTTCTCCCCTCCACCCTCTTCCCAATACATCTCTATGAATGTCTTAGGTTGTGTGTCACTACACCTTTCACACTGGCCAGGGTCTAGCTCCAGCCTCCACAGATGAGTGAAGACATTGGACACTTGATGCTCTGGGTTAGGCTGACTTCACTCAGCACGATTTCTTCCATAGCCATCCATTTACCTTCAAAGGCTGCAATGTTATTGTTTCTAGTTGCTGAGTAGAACTTCATGGTTTGTATGTACCACAGTTTTTGGATCCATTTATCCAGTGAGGGGCATCTGGGTTGGTTCCATAATTTAGCTATTGTAAATTTGCTCTTTTCCTTTTTTACTTATTCTTCATACTGCTTCTACAAATATTTTGATATATAGAGCACTACGACAAAGCAGAGACTTTGAAAATCAAAATAATAAGTAAATTATCCAAAGTTATATATATCTGATAAGAAATAATACCAACATTTAAATACAGTTTGGTTATTTCAAAATAAGTGCTGTTATCTATCATTTCTATATTTTTATGGATAGTGATCAATTTTTTCTCAGATTTTCTGAAAAATTATTTTTAGCAATAACCAGATTTTGACTGATTTTATGTGAATGAATTATTAAATCACCATTCTTACACTCTGTTAAATCTTGGAATGTGTTAATTCAAATTTTATGCAATTTTGTAACAATGCCCTTGGAACTTAATGCTGATTCATCCAATTAATGACAGTTACTATATTTGTTGTTCATGTCCTATAATACTATGATTTTGGCTTGAGAAATAAAATTTTGGCCTATGATCTGAATATAAGATATTGGGGTGGATTTTTTTAAAGAGAGAGGGATAATGAGAGAGAGAGAGAAAGAGAGAATCTATTTTATTTGGTTTTTCATGTGACTTTCATTGCTCCAACACTTCGTTGTGTACTCTTCATCAGTCCAAGCTACATGTACTTTTACTATTAATACTAACACTTCATATTCAATGTTGAGGATTTAGAGTATGCTAAGCAATTTTCCTCATCTTCAACCATATCCATGACCTGTCAGTTTTGCCTTATATTGAAAAGAGATTTTGCAGATGTAAGTAAAAGTTATTGAGTTGGCAAGCTTATCTGGACATTGAGGTTGGTTCTGATGTTTTTACTGGTGACCTTCGGAGAGGGACATAATTAGGGAAATAGGAAATATAGACACAAAAATAAATTTGAAGATGCTAAAGTGTTGATTTTAAGAAGGAGGAAGAGGCAAAACAAGGACTTTAGTTCTAGAAGCCAGAAATAGCAAATAAAAATAATGAAAAAGTATTATCATTAGCCCAGTGAAACTGGTATAGAACTTCCAACCTCCAGAACTGGAAAAGAATATATTTGTGTAACTCATGCCACTGTTAGAAATAATTCAGACAGCAGGAAAAGGAAATGGATGAAGAACTGTTAAACACTGTTTTGAATGTATGAACTTAAAGTTTCAAATACATAGGTGCTTATATTTTATTCCTGTATTTGATTTCAAATTCTTATGGAACTCATTTTCAGTTTGTAATCCTGATCTATGAGCATTATCAGTATGTTTCAATTCTGGCATCTTTAGAAGGAAAATTATATCAAGCCGAGTGTTGTGGCACACACATATAATCCCAGGACTCAGGAGGCTGACACAGGAGGATCACAGGTTAGAGGCCAGTCTCATCAATTCAGCAAAACCGTGTCTCACAAAGTAGAAAGGGCCACGGGTGTATTTCAAGTGGTAAAGGGCACTGGGTTCAACCCCCAACATCAAAGAAAGGAAGGAAGGGAGATTTATCAAGGAAGTCCCACACCCAGATTTCCTCAACAGAAAAACATTATTACAAAAATGAATGCTTGATACCAGTCAGTAATATCTGTCCAATGCCAGAAAAGAGTAGTAAAATAATATCTTTAAAACTTTCTTATGCTTGGGTGAGAGAAACTGATGTAAGTTTCTGCATGCCTACAGGAAACATCACTGAAAGTCAATGGAAGTCAGAGTAGTTGCTCTTCCAGCAGCTGCTGCCCTCAGAGAGCCTTTTAAGCTGAGACAAAAAAAAAAAATGTTTCCTTCAATTAACTTGCATTAGACCATATACCCATCACAATCCCCAGAGCTTGAATTCCTGCTACTACCTGAGAAAACAAAGTAATAGAATTTACTACTAAGGTTGAAACATCCTTAATGCAAGAAATCTGCTTTTTACATTATTCAAGTCACCATCAGCATGTGCCACTTGGCTAAAGGATGACGAAATAGTAATACAGCTTGCTTTAAATATTAGGGATTTACCTTTGTCTCAATTATTGCAAGTATTTTCTAAAGGTAATAATATAGGTTGGAGTCTTTTTGAGTAGAAGTACTCTTTTGTGCAACAAGATTAAAATGAATATTAAACCTTCAATGTTGTAAGTCAAGATAAAATGCCTTCAAAACCATTCTTGAGAATTATTAGATCCATAACAATTCATTTTTATTTTTACTCTGATGTTTCTCCAAATGTATACTTTAATTTTTAATATTCAACTGCCTTATAAATATAAATAGATGAGAAACCATCTGCTACAGGTGTTTTTCAGATAAGGAAAACGTACCAATACTCCTTAAGATTACTGGCCGAAGGGAAAGAGTTAGTCTTCCCTTGGTACTCTTGTCCCCTATTCCATCTAGTAGCATTTATTTATTTAATAAACATTAATTATTCTCCATGAAAGACTAATAGATGCTTGCAATAAATATAGTCATGTGATGAGATGGAACAAATAGTGAGGTAGGGAGAAAATTAGAATATAACCTGTCTTGTAATTTAATAAAATTTGAATCAAGTACTAGAAGATCCACATGCAGTTTATTCCATTGATACTGTGCTCAATGTTAAAACTGGTACTTTATAAATATGCCCTTTATTTCTGAAATAGTATGTAGGTTAATGACTTTTGATACATATTTATAAATGAATAAATCAATTTATGATTTCAGCCAACATTTATTAATTGTTACAAACCATTGGACAATCTCCTCCAAGTGTGGAGTAATAATATTAATGAGGAAGTGTTTTATAAACATTATGTATTTTTCACATAAAGTAGCCAAATTTGAATATAATTTCAATATGGTTAAGGGCATAAACTTTTTATTGGCAAATTATTTTTATAATTTTTCATCAAATGATTGATAGGTTTTTTTTAAAGAGAGAGGGACAGTGATAGAGAGAGAAAGGGAGAATCAATTTTATTTAGTTTTTCATGTGGCTTTTACTGCTAGGAGACCTGGTTGTGTACGTGGTGCCGGGGTTAGAACTCATGTACTCGTGCATTCCAGGCATGTACTGCAACCACTGAGGCACTGATCCAGCCCTGACTGATAAGTCTTGATGTTGGGATTGTCTGTCTGGGATTTGGTAAAACCTTTTTCAAGAAAAAAGGAGTTAAATGCAGTATAGAAAATTTGAATGTATGTACTACAGTTATTCAAATATCATTATGCAATCTAATTGCATATATGATACAAAGTAATGATGCTCAGAGGACTGATTATGTTTACCACTACTTTATGGCTCAAACATTGCTTGTTATTTGAGGCGGCGAGTAATCTAACAATTTTCCACTACTCTGTCACAATTCTCCACTTGGACTGGTTCTATGGTAGTAGTAGAAAGGTACTGTTCAGATCTCTTGAGAATCAAAACAGAACAAAACAAAACTTTCAGCTGAGAAAAGTGAGGTTAGCTGAGGGCATTCAGCTATCGAGCCCTCAGGACCTGCATTCACATCAAACCCATACTCTTCTTGGACAGGTTATGGAATTTAATGAAGCAAGGAGTGATAATAAAGTATAAAACTTCACTGCTTCTCTACGGCATTTAGCATTGTACATTCCTCAATGTTATTGCAAAAGCAAACAAAAAAATCCCTATATTTGATGGCAGTTATTAACATCTGGCCCTCTTTAACCTGACCAATACAGCAGTGTCTGGTGGTCGTGTCTACTGGTTGGAATATTTCCTAATTCTTATTAAAGCGTTGAACTTAAGCACAAAGGACATTGCACTTAAGTACGCAGCTGGCCGTTGAACTTGCTGGTATTCAGTAATTGGCTCCAGGACATGAAATTAATGGACTATAAAGTTTGTCCTGAGAGAACTTTAATTTTACAAGTATAGCAATAAAGTTCATGTTATTATTTTTCCTACATGCACCTTTTAGTCATAACTGTATGTCTGAAACTTAAAGGTAATCTATTAGTAGATATTGTGTCTATGTATTGAAGCAGCATTCCCTACTTAAAAACGTAATTACACTATTATTAAAAAATAAACTGATGAAAACAGTAGTGATAGGGAGCACTTTCTATGGTCCAGCTCACTTACTTGAACTTTTTTGGTCTCAATCTTATTTAATTTTTAGAACAATTCAAAAGAGATCTCAGTGCATAGTTGATATATGAAGAGGAATTGCCAAATATTTAAATAATACTGCATATAAATTTAATCCTCTCATTAGTAGCAAAAATCATAATTCAAATCTAGTTTTATCTAACATTATAGTCTTTTTCTCTCACTTCATCACACTGATTCTTAGCATATTTATGACACAATATTTTTAAAATAGTTTTATTTTTTATAATCTAATTTCATTCCAATATTAGACTCAGATTTTTCATTAAAATGAATTTCTATCTCCTATAAAGTCACATTGCATGATTAAATTTTTTCTGTTGTTTTAGGTTAGTTAGGCCTGCATGCTGATTTGATAGCTATAATCCCCTTGAATAAATTCTTGTCCTCCTCATTTCAGTGTTTATATCTACTGACCACCCATTCATCCATAATATTTTAACCACCTGAGAATAAAACTTCCGCAACTTTCCATTTAGGAAAGGTCCTTATCTACTTGAGCAGGAATTAAAAAAAAAAAGAAAGAAAAATAATAATAAAACGAAAGAAAATTTTGCCACCCACTCTATACTTTTGGCTGTAAGAAAAAATAATGTGTGCCCAGTGATTTAGCATACTCTGCATGCACATTATTATTGCTTCCCGCCTCCACAACCACTCTGAACAGACTAAAAGAGAAATTTACTAGCATATTCACTTAATGTGCATTTTGGTATTGTAGCTATAAGAGAAGTAGCTCATGAAGGACAATATTTGTGTTAGTATTTTGGCACAATTCTGTGAACAAATTATAAATGGGTTAAGCAAATATATCTATTTTTATATAATAGGCTGTTATCTCACTGGCTGACTTTGCAAACAGAGTGTGTATCTTTTATGTTTAATTTTGGATACTAAGTAGCCATATTGCCAGTAGATACATAGAGCATAGCATATATAACAATATATAATACATGTCTTCCAGTCTTTGTGTTATATATTTTCTGGCAGGCAAAAGCATTTAGAAAACACAGTTAAAAATTATTAATTATTATGGAAGAATAAAAATATTGTTCCAAAGGATTCTTAGCGATGATATTACAGTGAATTTAAAATTTAAATGATTTGTTCTTACTACCTTTAGCAGAAACATTAGAAGACTAACTTAAATAAGGTTTTTTTCCTTCCAAGAAGTAGAAACATTAATCCAGAAAAAAAAACATAAAAACTGAGCTTAGAATTATATGGATTTCATAAAGATATCTCATGAAATTTAGGAACCAAGTTAAAATTGTATGGTAATTGCATGTTTTAAGACAGTGCATCAGCTCATGACAGATGTAAAAGTAACATGCATTGGAGTTAATTGATTTAATCCTTTGCTTCATTTATCCTGAAATAGTTCATAATTATAGAATGAAAGCAACAAATATTCATAGCAAGTATATAACTATTCAAACAGAAACTTTGATTATATCCTATTTTAAATTCTTGAACAAAACAAATATTTTTGAGGACTTAAAACCAACTAAAGTAAAATAAATTTTCATCTAAAATTGGTTTATTCAGTTCAAATATACACTACTGAATCCTCAATTCTTGTTATGAGGTAAAATATATTAGATAATCTCTAAAATATATTTCTACCTCTGCCTTTTATGCTTCTCCCTCAGTAATTAAAGTAGGGTTTTGTTTGTTTGTTTGTTTTTTGTTTTGGTAGTCAACATTGAACTCAGGAGCTTTCTATCACTGAGCTACATCCCCAGACCTTTTTATTTTGAGACAGTGTCTCACTCTGTTACCTAGCCTGACCATAAACTTGAGATCTCCTGCCTCATCAGCTCCAGTAGCTGGGATTACAGGCATGTACCATCCTGTCCAACTTTAAATATTTTTTAATTGAAGAAAGTCAAACTTGTTATGACTTCAAAATTGCATTGAAAAAAAAGAAACAGAGGTGGAAGAATGACTGTTAAAGCTTTGGAATATATGAAAATAAACCATCCACTCAGGTATCATTTCTAAAGCAACCAATGCAAAAAACTTTTCTTATGACATATTTTCATATGCATAAAATTACAATTAGTATGAAAATACCATAAATGTTTATATTTTCGATTTGATAGCACTTATTTTCTTACAATGAATGCACATATAAATGACAATGATAGCCCGCTTGTCAATTCATGGGGAGTTAGATTACTTCAGCTCTGTTAACTCTATTTTAAAGTCAGTTTATTGACTTCTTAAAGAATCTGCAGATGATTTAAATATGGTTAATCCTAGTTTTATAAAAAGATATTACTGGTGAAGATTCTGCTGGTGCTGTGGCTTATCACCTCAGCGCTCAGGTCTCACCTGACATGGCTTCTTGCTATGAGTACCTGAAACTCTTTGCTGGAGGACTTTGGCCAGAGAATGCTCTATGTATAAGTGGCTGGCCAGTGCTGGGATCTAATAATCTAGGACTCTAATTCAAGTCGTTTTCTTCCCTTGATGTTAAAATGCTGGAAACTTCCAAGCTACACAGAATCAATACCACCATATGTTCCCTTTTCACCACTGGAATCTGACTATTTCTATTATACTTTTTTTAAATTTAATTGTTCATCACTGTAACATTTTTCTCTAGCATTTTACTGAGTTACAAAGTGGTTGCAGTGTTTTACACTCTCCCCACTCATTCATAACAACTTAGGTCACCATGTTTCTGGAAATGTCAGGATGTATCCATTATTTGAAGGGTTACCACACAAACCTAAAGAAAATAAGAAATTTTAGTACATTATGTGACGGTATAGAACATGAGTATCCAAAGATTTATTGGACAAGAAAAAATAATTTAATGATGTGCTTTCTATAAAGAAAGCAGACATCTATCTATACTGATCTGCAATTAAATTTGCAGTATTTTAATGTCACAGCATACATATCATGAAATGAAATAATTTATCACTAATATTCATATTTATCTTTATATTTATAATATGCATTTATCAGGGGGGATGAACTCTGGTTTCTTCATGAAAGAAATGAACTACTCTTTGTTAGACTGCACCTTGGTCACTTCCAATTCTTTAAGTCTTATAAGAATAGAAAGCTTGTTTTAGAGACTAATAACCAGTAATACGTCATCTCTAAAGGATTACTTTTAATTTGCCTACATAAATTTAGGAAGCTAAAATCATGCAGCAATAATTCATCTCAAAACAATCTTAATTGGAGCTCAATATTTTTCAACATTCATTTGGTATTAACAGATATTGAAAAGTTAACTCAAAATTAAAATATTTTATTTTCATTTCTCAGGAAAAATAAGTTGATGTCTAAGATACTCCATAGTTCTCCCAAGATTTCTCAATCAAAATGTCTGTTCTTGCAAACTATACACATCATTAGTACTGTCTACAACTGCCAAAATATCATAATTTCTTATGTCAATGAAGATTAATTGAGAAGATATGGTCCTCAAAAAAGTCCTCAGCATTTCTATGGATTGGCAGAGTTGCAAGAGAAGAGAAAATCAGCAGTCAGACATGGCCATCACTGGCAATCTAGGAATAGAAGAAGCAAGTTCTCTCTTACTACTGATGCAATTCACGGTGTCTCCCTTCCATGCTTCCTTCCATTTAAGCATATTGTTTTTAAATCCGAAGAATTGACAGAACAGAACTCACTTCCCAGAAGAAAAACAGTGTTCTAATAATATGAACAAAAATAGAGATTAAAAAGTAAGGAATTCCTCTCTATTAAATTTTTAAGACAGTGTGATCCCTTTCTTTCCAAATATTTAAAACCTTCAAGTCTACCAAAATTTTCTACAAATAGACATATTTATACTGGAGAATATCTCCATCTTCTATATATTTTAAACAAAACTTATTTTTTTTAAATGTTGGTGTATTTTATTTTTATTTTTTTAATAATTTTTTATTTTTTTATATTTTTGAACAACCTTACAAGATTTTAACAAAATAATATAAAATGTGTATATATTCTGGATATTGCAATTATCCCCA